>CAWUFW010020879.1:0-137704 GCA_963921515.1 Calotriton arnoldi
ATATCTGTTTGAGTTGTTTTCTTCCCCTCAACCACTTTAGGTAAATAAAAGATCAATCGCTTACGCTATACTTAGTAGGGAACGTAGGGGTGCAAGTTAGCGTAATCACCAGCAATAGTGAAACAAGCAAGGACTGGCGATCTCTTGTCAAATTTATGGTTTGAGATGGAGCTCGGTGTTACTGTGCCCTGCATCAATGTTTATTAGAAAATGTTTTAGTTTGGGCATTCGTGCAGGAGGAATCCCTAGGGTCTCACAGAGCAGAGACATATGCCATTGAAAGCAGATTGCCAGAGTCTCACAGACACAAGAAGCAAAGTGCTTTTCTCATAGTGCAGTGGCGCCTCCCGAGTCTCGTTCTCATGGAGCAGAGACAAACAGGGAACCAGCAGTATCACCTGCACAGATCAGAGACAAGGAGACAGTGCACCCTCTCTCACAGTGCAGTGCAAAGGCAGAATGTGGTGGAATGTGAGCGTCTCAATCTGCTGAAGGAGAGACTGGTAAAGGCAGGGCACAAGTCCAAAAAAAAGAAGTGGGGGGACTAACCTAGTTAGGCAGTATGCAAGTGACATCACAGCGCGCGACATCACGGCGCACAACATCACGGCATATGACATCACACAGGAATTGACATCATAGAAAGTGGCATCACAAGCCACGACTTTACAGGAAGAAGTGACATCATATCTAAAGCCCTCACATATATGTTTAGCAGGTCTTTCATGTGTACCTTTGAGCGCATTGCGAGGATAATAGCACTGTGAGTTACGGAATATAATATGTGACTTCTACACCTTGCAGTCCCCCAGTTTTATGTAACACATCCTGTACATTCATTCACAAACATATATAATTTATTGTACATGTAATATGCACGTGTTGATGTAAAGCGCTCTGACACCCTGCATTGGAATGAGTAGGGCTATACAAGAAAAAATAGTGGTACTTAAATTATTTCAACGCCTCCCCAGGTGTAGTAAGCCCTATATAAATGCAATGTGCTGTGTGTAAATACTGGGAAAGACCAACATATCTGACATTCTTACAGTGCATGCATATCTCCTAAAAAGGGACTAAACAAAGTGAAACGCTGCCTCTCTTAAGTATGTGTGAAGTGCTAACAAGGTGTGAGCCTTTGTTTCCACTCTGCTTCATTTGCATCAGGTGTGAGGCTCCTGACTACTCCCAGCCAAGAGACTGAACAAAAGGAGGCCTGATGACCCCTCAAATTCGGCCTTTGTTATGGGCCCAGCAGGAGTCTTAAATAATTAAGCCCCGTCCCTGCCTGCACATTGTTGCTTTTTGAAGATGGAAAGCAGACATCGTGCAGACGCTGCTGAAAGTGTTCCGGTGTTTGGAAATTACACCGGGACGAGTTCAGCACATTATTCAGTGGGGCCCAAATTCTTGGCAGGGTGGACGGTGTTCACCCTGTGAAAATAGTGGCTGGACACTGTCCACCCGCGTGTACCCCCTACTCGTGCCCTGGGTAAAGGGATCAGAGCAGTACTTAATTTGAGCTGGTGGTTTCCGGTCGTTGCTCGTCACTGGCACTTAATTGTCAACACTGACGTTTGTGACAGAGTGCCACAAGGTGGCACTGTCTGGCTAATTTAGAGATGACTACAACAACAGTTAATTATTAATTCCACATACATTAAAAATAACTATTACATGCCTCCCAAGCCATTCTTATAGCTTTGGGGGCCTGGAAGAGTCCGAATTGTCAGACTAGTAGGAGTGTGATGGTTAGTAGGTGTGTAGTTACTATCATTGGCAGCATGGCAAGGGCAATGTGTGGTGCAAACTGCAGTGGCCTCCCGACAAGAGCCCTGGCACATATTTTTTTTTTACAAATCAAGCACTGGATCAGAGTGTCTCGTTCTCAGGAAGCATAACCAGGGAACCTGCAGTCTAAGAGAAAAATATATGCAGGCAGTGGGGACAGCTGCAACATGCAACTCCGAACTTCACCTTTACACCAGCTAATCAGCATTTTCAAGGAGCAATGATTCCATTGCAATAAAGTGGAGAAGGCCCTAAAACTATTTCAGCATAAAGTTTATTTAAATAATCGAAACAGGCATGCAAATCTCAAAGCACGAGTAAGGCATTTACCAGTTTCCTTTGACTGTAGTCTTTTCATAAAGGAAAATCTATTTAAAAAGCCCGTAGTTCATGTGAAATAGAGCAATACTTCCCGTTGATATGGACACAAATTCTCAAAAGACCGTGTGGCAGTGCCCATCTGGGGGAATAAGAGAGAGTGCAAGCAATTAAGTTCTCCCACTAAGACAACCATAACCTGCTAAATGCAATATGTGAAAGACTTTGATTAGTCACTTGTGGGTGGAAATTTCCTAGAAGTTTAGTTTGTAGAGAATAACCTGAGGCGGCTAGGGCAGTGGAGACAGCTGAAGTGGGGGCAAAAAGGGTGACAATTGCTTCAGTGTAAGAGGGTGCCACCTGCAGAGGAAGCTGTTGGTTGAGACACCCCCTTACATGTGTTTCAACAAACGGACAACAGCACACAATGAAAAGGAAGCCATACAAAGCACATAATAATTAAACGAAAATTAAGATCAGTCGTGTTGCAGAGTTTTATGCTGGGTCACTGGAATTAGGTGAATCTGTGGCTGTGGCGTTTTCTGCATATTTATCGAGTTGCGACATTACTCATCATCTGCTGCACAATCTGAAGATGTTAACAAAAAAAATGTTTCTAACATAAACAGATCAAAAGTTACTAAAAATGTTGCAACATGTTTCCACAGTGGAAGGCCCTTTGCAGAAGTTGACTAGCTATTTTTCAGTTGCTTATTTCTATATTTGGTTGTTAAACAACTGCCACTAATGATGTGAAATCTTTGACCAGAGAGTGTTTCCATGAGTAAAAATACTATCACAAAATATGCTGCATTATGCCGCATAATTTGCCTTTTCTTGCTGCATAATTTAGTCAACCCCGCCGTATAATTCCAGTGGCCCTGCTTTTAGTAATACACAAGTAATGCCTCCTTCTCTAGGAAGGCACCTCATTTATTTCCCATATCAAGAATGACGGACAGTGCTCCCAGGAGCTGCCTGTGCAGGTAAGAATGGTGGGGAGGTGGGGCGGTGGTGGGGAAGGAGTCAAAAGACGACGATGAGATAAAATGAAATTTAAAAAAATGAAAACCACTAACCTTGCGCTCGGCGATGCGGAGGGCGCAAGGTAAGTGTTTTTCTTTTTTTAATTTTAATTTTAACTCCTCGTCATCTGTCGACTCCCTCCCCACCCCGCCCCACGGCTTTTACCTGCACTGGCTGCTCCTGAGTGCTCCGCTTGGTGTGGATTCACAGATTTGCCCTATGCACAACATTGGGATTTTAACGAAAAACTGCACAATCTTTGTACAGAAAAAGAGTGAGAAAATAATCTCCATTTGCTATTTAGTATGCAAGTTGCATATCAGAGAACAGAAAGACCAGTGCACACAATTGTTAAAGAAAGCCAATTAAAGCCAATGATATTTCAGCAAGGAGCTTTCCTCCATGCTCTCGTCAGTGTCATGTTTCTGAGGCACTGCAGCACTCCAAACCCACGAGGCCCCAATTTAAAACTAGATCTCACCAGCAACCCCCCCCCCAACAAAACTGCTACAATATTGGAGGAAAACTCTGTTGGGCACTACAGAAAATGCTGGACGTTTGGGTAAAATAGCTGCAATTATAGGAAAGGCGCGTCATCTGTGCAGGGGCTAGAACTGGGAGGGAGGGAAAGTTAGCTGTGCTCAACCCTGCACTAAGTGACAGCCACTGCTGCAAAGCACATGCAGGTCAAGTCAGACGGCAGGGGCAGGATTTAGTCACTGCTGTTTTGTGGTTTAGGAGGAAGCCCTAACACCCGAGCTGCATACTAGCAGATGGCATGAAATAGTTCTTTCCAAGGTGGTAGTAAGGAGGGGAGGGCCTTCAATAAATACAAAATAATCCATTAAAAAAAAACAACATAAGGGAATCAAAATCAGATGTTTATTAAGTGGGTGAAGTTTAAGTTTGTTTTATTTTCTGTGAACAGCTTGATGTGGCTTGCATCTGCCTCAGTTGTGTCTCCAAGATGAAAGGAGGGGCGTGGGGGTAGTACACTTGCCAGTGATATTTTTTATCAGGCCACATTGAAACAAGAGCAAGTCTCTTCGAGTGCCAACATTTAGTGCCCCATACTACCAGAGCCGAGCCTCACTGCCCTGCTTTGATGGTCTCACAGGTGTCTCATTTCTCACCGAAAGGGTCCTAGCACAGCTCACAACACTAATGTGACTGAAACAGTTCAGCAGTGGCCTTGGGGCTGTGTGGTAATTTGTACAGAATGCTCGAGTCAAGCTTCCAGGCCTCTCCAATGGGGTTCTAAATAAGACCTATCAGAAGGGAGCAGGCCCTGTACAAGGGTCTATGAAGGAATCAGACCATCTAGAGAAATCCTCCATTTTATAAATGTTAGCTTTGCCCTTCTTTGGGGGAAAACAAACGTTGTAAAGGTGATAGGCCAAAAGAAAGAGGAACAGCTGCAAGCCGCCCTGTGAGTGGCAGCATGTAGGGCAAACAGTTGAGTCAAATGCAGCACAGAGGGTGCCATTGGACAGAGTCACTTGCAAGCGAAGTGCTGCCAAGACCCCTACCCAAAATATCAAGAAACCATGATCGGAAGTGACAATCGACATCTATAAATCATTCATGCTGCCAAGACCCCTACCCAAAATATCAAGAAACCATGATCGGAAGTGACAATCGACATCTATAAATCATTCGTGTTGGCCGCCGTGGCCATGACATTCTATGGCACATGAAGACAGCCCTCAAAAAGATTGGGACTAGAGCAGTCAAACTTTTTTTTTTAACTTGTCTTAAGCTTAAGTCACAGCACCCTCTACAACCATCACCACACTGTTTAATGAGTTCCACAGAGAAGGGTCACAGATCAACGGCACTCTAACACGTGGATTTACGATAACTCTACAACAGCTCTCAGTGCGTTCCTTTAATCACCAAATTCGTTCTTTTGAAAACATTGTGATTTACTGCCGGAAGGGCTGGTTCCGGTAGTTAGACTCATCAACAGTGCAAGTAATTTGTTTTATTTGGTATATGTTTAATTCAGGTGGTATTTCAAGGATGAAGAAATTAACTATGCATTGTCGGAAGGGGCACTGATGTGTGTACTTTAAGATTGTACTATGATATGCTGCGCAAATATTACTAACTTTTACACATTGGTGGGAAGACACACACAAGCCGTAACTCTTAAGCCCGCACCTTCTAGGTAAGAGAGAAAAGAGTGTAAACTGAATTGCACAGGGTGAATCTACAAGGTAACATGATGGCTGGTACTGCTTTGAAACGCATAACGGGAATGCTTGTTAATTGTTCATTCCAAAGGAGTGCCAGCCATCTTATATGCTGATCTCGAGGGGAGAGGATGTTGTGTAAGGGCTAGAGCGGCTGACCTTCAAGCTGGGGAACCGGGTTTGAGTCTCAGCGGGAGGCTCAACATCCTGTGATTCTGGGTGAATCACTTAATCTCTGTGAATGTGTCCATCTGTAAAGCAACTAGTGTTCGTGTAAAGCACTCTGATATGGGAACAGGAAAGGAGGGACATGAAGGGAAGATTAACCACTTGCAAGCAAGCCTTTTGAAAGGAAACTTGAAAAAACAAATGAAAAGCAATGGGCAGGCTGTAAGCCCACAAAGTATATACAACATTTCTCAAAGAGACACAGCAATCACTGTCTAGGCTTGACCTAAAAAAGGAGATAAAGACAAGCCAGCTAATTATAGACTGATTAGCTTCATAGACAATGCTGAAAAAAATATTTAGCAGGCAGCTGATGGCAAAAACTCAAACCTCGAAGGAAGGAAACCAAGTGTTGTCGCGCCACCAGGCAGGCTTCAAGTCACATAAAAGTACTATAGATCAAGTGTTTCTTTTTGTTCTAATCCTTTGGAAATCAGTCATGTTAAACAAAGGTAATCTGTATGTAGTATTCGTAGACCTGAGGACAGCCATTCAATTCAATTCAATTTTCTTTATTCGACCTTCCGAAGACAGATCATAAAAGGTTCACATGATAACAAACAACATTAAAATCAAACTCATTAAGGAAATTACAATCACATTTTCCATTTAAAATAAGTAAGACCGCAGGCAAAGACAATGATTTGATCGTAGCTAAAGTGGCAGTGCAACTAAACTGGATCCATAGATTGCAGCGAGTATTAACCAATAGCATTAAATATTAAAATCAATCTTATAAAAAGTAGTAAAAAGTTAGCAGCAACAATAAGCATTTTAGCAGCAATACAAATACAATAAATACAGGAGCTGCTAAAGTGCTTTGATATTAAAACAACATGCTCCTTCTCTTTGCTAAAGTGCACTTCAAAAAGCTCGCGCCAGCAAAGCAAACGTCACAGTCATTAAGTTGCAGGAGATAATACACGCCCACGAGCGTCCCGCGTTGCGGGAGCCCTCGAACATTTTTAACGCGCCTCCTGGCGCTGCGGATGACGTTGGCGGCGGACTGGCCGCAAAGGAGGCTGGATGTCGTGGTTCTGGGCGCCTAGCCCTCGGCTCCCAGCACGGAGCAAGAGCAGCACAAGCAACGGGCGTCCCACACTGCGGGAGCCTTCAAAGGTTTGTAACGCGTCTCCTGGAGCTGTGGATGAAGTCGGCGGCGTACTGGCCACAAAGGAGGCTGGTTGTCGTGGTTCTGAGCTCCTGGCCCCTGGCTTCCAGCATGGAACAAGAGCAGCACAAGCAACGGGCGTCCCGCGCTGCGGGAGCCCTCAAAGGTTTTTAACGAACCTCCATTTCATTCCCAGGGTGAAACTATAAGCTGCCCTTAAAGATATGGGGATGCCAACCAATTTACTTGACATAATAATACGTTTGTACAGTAATACCTATGCGCAAGTGAGATGGGGAAGGGAGGGCAAACTGACAGAGTGTATTAACATCAAGAGGGAAGTTTGCCAGGGCTGCATTTCATCACCAACCGAGTTCATGATCTACATTAATGGGGTAATGCTCACTTTGCCACTGGATTCAAGTTAGCCTGACTGATGAGGGGTGTTACCCCGAAACCAGTCCCAGGATGCTTGTGTCTGGTCCAGGGAAGACATGGCTTGGCAGTTCGGGCTGGACTGGACCCATGAGGCACAGGGTCAAGACTGATTTGCATATAGCTGTGTCTGAACTGGGGTGGCCAAGTGAGCTAAAGAACGATGATGGATTTAACCCAGATCTGTGACTGGGGGTGAGTGTTTGAAAAGTTTCAGTGCTCAGTCCATCATCTCCTTGTGTTTGCTTTGTTCGCCCTAAGTTGGCAGGGTATGCCCAGACGTGGGTCACTTGCTCACTTTGCCACTGGATTCAAGCTAGCCTGGCTGATGAGGGGTGTTACCCGAAACTGGTCTAAGGATGCCTGTGTCCGGTCCAGGGAAGACATGGCTTGGCAGTTCGGGCTGGACTGTTCCCATAAGGCACAGGGTCAAGACTGATTTGTATATAGCTGTGTCTAAATGGGGTGGCAAAGTGAGCTAAAGAACGATGATGGATTCAACCCAGATCTGTGACTGGGGGTGAGTGTTTGAAAAGTTTCAGCACTCCGTCCATCATCTCCTTGTGTTTGGTTTCTTCGCCCTAAGTTGGCAGGGTATGCCCAGATGTGGGTCCCGTGCTCACTTTGCCACAGATTCAAGCTAGCCTGGCTGATGAGGGATTTACCCCGAAACCGGTCCCAGGATGCTTGTGTCCGGTCCAGGGAAGACATGGCTTGGCAGTTCGGTTTGGACTGTTCCCATGAGGCACAGGGTCTAGACTGATTTGCATATAGCTGTGTCTGAACTGGGGTGGCAAAGTGAGCTAAAGAACGATGATGGATTCAACCCAGATCTGTGACTGGGAGCTCATTTTCCTTTTGCCTGCCGTTGTTTGGTGTTTGGTGACTGCTGCCACCAGATTGACCCAGCGAGGAAGCGAGGGAGCGAGACTAGGGGAAACTACTATCCCCAAGCTGCCAAGTGGCGTGCCCGCCGCCAACATCACCGCACGCGCCAGGACGCGCTCAAGTAGCGGCCGGGAGCTCATTTTCCTTTTGCCTGCCGTTGTCTGGTGTTTGGTGACTGCTGTCACCGGATTGACCCTGCGAGGAAGCGAGGGAGCGAGCCTTGGGGAAACTACTATCCCCAAGCTGTCAAGCGGCGCGCCCACCGCCAACGTCACCGCACGCGCCAGGAGGTGGTCAAGTAGCGACCAGGGCTCCTGCAGCGCGGGAGCTCATTTTCCTTTTGCCTGCCATTGGTTGGTGTTGGGTGACTGCTGCCACAGGATTGACCCTGCGAGGAAGCGAGGGAGCGAGCCTAGGGGAAACTACTATCCCCAAGCTGCCAAGCAGCACGCCCGCCGCCAACGTCACCGCACGCGCCAGGAGGTGCTCAAGTAGTGGCCAGGGCTACTGCAGCGCGGGACGCGCGCGGGCGTGCCCGGGCCAAGGGCGGGCCCGTCTGCGCCCGTCCGCGCCCGTCCGAGATCGGACGAGGCTGGGCCTACTCTCTTGGCCCTCCATTGGACTTGTTGCCCGCTTCCCTATCGGATCATCATCTTACTTGGATATACTGCTTGGCCCCGTTACAGATCTGACCTTGCGGTATCTTCAGAGGATAAGGAGAAGGTAGGAAGATGTCTGGCCTTATTCTATATTATTCCTGCATTTGCACCTGCACCTGCATTAACCACGTGGATTGGCAAGGAGTTTGTTTGTTTGCAGAGTGTTTTTGTGTCGTGAGCAATGTGGAGTTATATACCCTGACACTTATAAATTTAGATCACAATACTTATTAAACCTCGGGAGCAACATTGAATCTTGATTATATGATGGGCAGACGTAAGGTGACACCAGCCCCCGGGAGGGTCGTAGTTGGTGCTACTGCCCCAGTGACCACGATGGACTCATTCCTCCAGCGAGCTGCGGCAGTGCTGGATAAGGAGATCGAGTTAGTTAACCGACGTCTCTCTAGGTCCCCCGTTATTGCTCCACCACCTATGCACGATGGCACACATGTGTTATCGGCCAGCGTTGATGATGATGATGATCTTTCAATCCATCAAAACAACATCGGGGTGAACGAGGTTGTGCAGGACTGTTCTGGGACAATTTGTCAATCTGCAGCCCAACTATTACCCCTCTCTCCTGCCATTATTATTCGCAATAAGGGGGGTAATAAAGTATCTTCAAACCAAGGGCATGCGGTGATTACCCCTAGTAAGCACATGGTTACATTAAAAGCAACCACTCAAGGGAGTCTACCTCCGGCTGAGACGGGTGGGCCAGGCACAGGGACAGGTACCAGAAGGAAATCCCAAATAATGGGGGGTAAAGCCAAAAGGTCAAAACCCAACATGATCCCTAAAGTCCCAACGACTACGCAAAAACTATCTAAGCTCGACCTGATGGGTGCTCTGGAATCCTTCCAGGCAACAATGACGAATTTGTTGGATTCCAAGCTGGGACCGATAATCCATCGCTTGACCATAATTGAAAAGAGTTTATCGGACCTTAAATGTTGTGTTTTACCTGCAGTAACGGGAGTGTTGACTGCTCAACCAGGTCAAAGCATCCCACAGGACCCCCCAACTCGGACAGCTTGCCTAAAAACATTAGGGGACAGCCTCAGCCACTGGGGGGACATACACCTGTAAGTCTCCCAGTGCCTACCCAGAGTGAAAATCATATCTACAGGGGCAGCTTGCCCTTGCAGGCTCAACCCCCGGAAGAGAGCAATTTTTCAGGGGGGCGGCACCAAGGGTGAGGGGAAGCCCATTTGCAGCACTTACCAGTGATTCACCTCCCAGTGGAGTCTACCCCCTATGTAGTGGTATTGGGGAATGTGCCAACCCTCACACAGGGTACGAAGGAGGACTTTTTCCAGTTAAAGAACAAAGTTTTATATTGGTTATCGCACAACACAACCATGGGACCAAGGTTGGAGAAAAACATTAACATGGTGCGAAGAGTTAGCTGGATTGGTAGTTCTCATAAATCAAGTACGGGAGATTGTGTCATCGTAAATTTCAACAGGCCTCACATAGCAGAAAGGATCTTGTTCTCAGAGACACATTTTGCTCCTTTATGTCCAAAGTCAACCATCGTGGCCTTACCACTCGGGTTTTTTTATAAACCAGAATGCCTAGAGTGCAAATATACAAACACCGCCAATATGGTTCCATGTGATGGCGTTCCGCAGAGACTCCCATCTACCAGGAACGTTCACTCGAATTGGCGTCCATTTTCGGATTATTCAAGACAGATGTCTGCACAGCGACAAGACTTTGGTCCATCACCGTTAGAGTTGTCTAATCGGTTTACTCTTCTGTCTAACATGGACGTCTGTGATTGACTTGGTAGCTCCCCCCGTCGAACTCTGAGAATTTTACAGCCCCTCAGGATTCACTAGGGCAAAATCATGGGTGCTTGCGCATATATGATTATAATGTAATATCTTGGAACGTCGCAGGTTTGGCTAACAAGTTCTATGATCTGCTGTGGACTGCATTTGTGAAACAATTTTGTGTGATTTGTTTGCAGGAAGCATGGTTGGCAGATTGCAGTCTATTTTAAGAGGGTTATAAGTCCTTTTTTGTTCCGGCCTCCCCCTCTACGGCTGGCAGACCAAAGGGTGGTCTTGCTATTTATATCTCCGTAGCGGTGGACTGCCAGATACAGGTTTTGTCTTCAACAAGCCCTTGTATACAGTCCCTGGTCATAAGAAAGGGGTCTAATAAATTGGGTCTTATTAATTTTTACAACTCTGTATCAAGCTTTAATGGTGGGTGTAATATCACCCTGCTGGGGCTCTTTATAAGGAAACACTGTATAGCTGAATTTCAAAATCTTATGATCACAGGGGATTTTAACATACATCCATGCGGAGACCCCAGTGCCACAAGACTGGCTGCCTTAGACTGCCCACGCGTGAGGGGGATCCACTTTGAACACTCTGTTCAGGGAGATGTTTTGTACAACCTCCTACACGAATTTGACCTAATGCCCCTTATGTCACTAATCGACTCCCGGAGTAAGGTAGCCGTCCCCTCTTTTAAAGGGAGAGGTGGTGGTACACTTATTGATTTTATATTAATTTTGTCGCACCTACAATCCTCATTTCGGGGCTTCATCATACAAGAAAGTGCTTACAGTGACCACAACCCCTTGTGTGTCGAACTGGTCGGTCCTTTACTGTCATGTATTAGAGGAGGTGAGCAAAAGGGGTCACTGAGACCAACAGATGGTAGAAGACGGCTAAAGTGGACACAGGTCTCTTCAGATGCTTTTTATAAATCGGTATCTGAATCATGTGCCAGTGAACTAGCTCTGTGTACCACGCAGCACACATCCCCGGTGGAGGTTATCAGCGCTTTCAACACTATCTCTGTTAGAGTAGGTGACCTTTTAAGTGTCCCAAACCGCAGTTTAGTCATCCCGACTCCTAGATGGTTTGATTCTTCTTGCTCGCTGGCGGCAAGAAAGCTGCGGGAAGCTCTCAATAGGAGTCCAAGAAACCAGACCCTGGTTAGAGCGTGCCGTAAAGACTATACATTGAAACTGGCTAAACCAAGTCTGCCCTGAAGGAGGAAACATGGAGGGAGCTGATTGAGGCAAGTACCCTGAGGAATAGTTCCAGATTCTGGAGCATCATTAACAGCCCCTTCCTAGAGCATGATGAAGGTAACGCAATAGGGGCACACATCACGGAGGACGAATGGGTGCTCTACTTTAAAACCATGTTTGAGAGTCCGCCTGAGCTGATTTGTCAGTCAGCTCAAGAGGAAATTACTACTAAACTGACCTTTGGGCTGGGGGAGGTTGAGGGGGGTGTCGCCGGGCTCACAAGTAACAAAGTCCCGGGACCGGATGGCATCCCCCCGGATCTCTTTAAATCTGACCCTACCTTCTGGGCCCCGGTCCTTGTCACGGTAATCAATGCGGCGGTAAGGATTGGATGCCCTGAGTCTTGGGCTACCTCAACTATAGTGCCAGTCTTTAAAAATGGCGACCGTGACAGCACACATTGTTATAGACCGATCTCGTTGCTGGACTCAGTGGCTAAGGTGGTGGGCCGGGTACTTTTAAATAGGTTGACAGGCTGGGCCGAGGAACATGACACACTATCAAATGTACAGTATGGGTTCCGCCCAGGCCGGTCCACGGTGGCCCAGTGCCTTAACCTTACCATGATCCTTAACAAATGCACGGTTGCATGATCCGGCACTATTTATTTGGCTTTTATGGACTTATCCTCCGCGTTTGACCGCGTGAACAGGGCTAAATTGTGGCAGTCCATGAAAGATATTGGGGTAGACTGCAACATTGTCCATTTTTTAGAAGACCTTCATCGCGGTACTAAGGCTAACGTTAGATTTTCGCAGGACCTACGTGTATCACGGAATTTTGATATATAATAGAGGTGTGCGCCAAGGGTGCATCCTGGCCCCCTTTTTGTTCAACCTTTATATCAATGACTTAGATAAAGCCCTTATATCAACAGGGGTAGATTATCCGCACGTGGGCAGACGTGGCCTTCCCATACTACTCTACGCCGATGACGCAGTTCTTATATCGAGGACTGCTAGGGGGCTACAAACCCTGCTTGATGAATTCTCTGCCTTTATGTCAGATCGGGACCTATCTATAAATGATTCAAAATCTTACGTCATGCAAGTGGGGATACGCCCAAAAAAATCATTCCAATTTAGGGTAGGTTCTGCGAAGGTACCTCGCACAGACGTTTTTTCTTATCTGGGGGTCGTACTGGATGACCACATAAAATGGGGCCCTCTCAAACAAAGAAAGAAGGGGGACCTGGTGCGGTTGAACGCGGCTATTTTTAATTTTGCCTCCAAACTGGGAAAAAGACCTATTGCAGCGTTGCTGAAGATTTACCAAGCCAAGAGCATAGCGACCGCTTCGTACGGAAGTGAAATATGGGGACATGTCACCACAGATGACCTTCAGGTAGTAGAGAACACTTTTTTGAAACGTCGCTTGGGTGTTCCTCGTGGCTTGCCTACCATGGTGATACACGAAGAACTAGGGGTGCCTTATTTAAGTGACACCTTGGCACTCCGCCCTCTAACGTTTTGGTTAAAAACTTGGCTGAGCGAGGGATTAACGCTGACCCAGTCCATTTTAAAAGAATGTATGACCCTTGACCACGCACTCAGTATTTCCATGGCTCAGATATATTAAGAGCCGTTTTGAAAAGTTAGGACACGTTGAACTGTACACTAACCCTGAATTAATAACTAAAAAGGATGTGGAGATAAAAGGGAGTCCTTCAGCAACCTAAGGAAATCGGAGAGGGAAGAAGTGGAACAGCAGAAACCTAGTGTCCGTAAATTTTTAATGCTAAAGACTACACCATCAGCTGAGCCTTATCTTCTGGGGTTTTTAACTATTTATGAACGTTTTTTATTGACCAGGTTTTGTGTGGACCTTTTTCACCTCTTGCTTGCCACTCCCAGGGGAAGCACTAGAGGTCAGTTGTTAGCACCCAGTGGCTGCGACGGAGAGTCTCCACAAGACTTGCTTCACTTTGTATTATTCTGTAAATTTTATGAGGTGGACCTTTTTCACCTCTTGCTTGCCACTCCCAGGGGAAGCACTAGAGGTCAGTTGTTAGCACCCAGTGGCTGCGACGGAGAGTCTCCACAGGACTTGTTTCACTTTGTATTATTCTGTAAATTTTATGAGGTCCCCCGGAAGCTTTTTATTGTTCCGATATTAAAGAGGATGAATTTTAAGCAGGCTCGTCCAGCTCTCCTGTATCTGCAATTGCTGAAGGATAAATGTATTTTCTTTGTTCTTGGTTATTTGAAATCAGTGGTGAAGTCGAGGGCCAGTCTTGATTAAACACCAACAAGGGTCAAGGCTTTAAGATTAAGATTATTTTTAGGATACATATATTTTAGCAAAAGCTCTGGGATAGGTTAATTTCGCTGGTGAAGTTTTGAACTATGGGTTAAGACCATTTGGACCCGAAATTTGCACCTTATGTTATAGATAACCATGGACCGCAGTGGATTGTATTTTTAACAATGATGAATTGTGTTGATCTTTTATGTAATTTTGATGTATTGATGACTTTTATGGTTTTATATCTCTGAAACCGAATAAAGTTGATTTGATTTGATTTGAGTCCACTGTACCCGTGTTTACAGCAAAAGATTCCTGGATCGCCTCCCTAAGTAGCCTGTGATTTTTAATAGGAAGAGTACGTGTCTGCAAGAAGCATTACAAATAATGTTTAACATTGAAAGTGTACCCTTATAAAATAATGTGGGGAGTTTATTTGGTTCTCATGGAGGGAGAAGCGTGAAGGTACTATGTTGGGGCTCACAATCTCATAGGGAAGATGTAGGGTTAGTCTAAGTTGGATGGAGATGGTGATAGAGCGCTGATAGCACTCTATTTTGTATGAGTGCACTATACTCATGGTTTAAACGCACTCTCATGTATTCGTATTGTTTGCAGTGTTTTACGACTATTAAGAAACATTTATTTGAATCATTTGATGTTGAAAACTAGTGAACGCATTTAAGTAGAACTTTGTATGTATTACGATTCTTTCATGCATAATGTGCAGGACAATATTATTTCTATATACCGTAATTGTGGTTAGTTTAAGTTGCCTGAATTATAGGCCCAAAGTCACAAGTTTCGATTCTCCTTGCTCTTGAGAAATAAATAATTAAATGCTGTTGTGTTCGAAAGTAGAATGTTCTCATCCTACTGCAGGTGCAAGAATACACATCGTTATTTTCAGAGTTAAGGAGAGACCCGGAATGTCTTTGAAGACGGCTGGGAAGCAAGAAGGGAGGATGGCTTGCGTATCTGGTCTGTCTGAAAGCCAAGGCCACTGGAAAGGAGATATCACTAATTAAATTTGTGCCATGAAAGAAAAAAGCTACTGCATAGAGGTGCAATGGAAAGTTTTAAGAAGAATTACGTATTGTGGGTTGAATCCCATCTTTTGTATGATGCACAGGGACAGCGAGACCAGACTTCTGCTAGCTTTCGGAGGAGAAGGAGCAACTTAGAGCAAGCTCCATAGCCATAAACTAAAACGACCCATTTGACGTGAGTACTTCTTAGGAAGTCGACGCGTGCTGACACCGTTGGGGAATGATAGAAGAGAGACAGGAAGGGCCCTCAGGTAGAGTAGTGTAGGGAAAGATTTTGATTCCTTTCAATGAGCCGAGAACTGAATATCGCATCTATTCTGTGTTGGGTTGTGATTTTGGAATTCATAATCATCTGTCTTTTGGGCCGAATTACTTATATTCCTAAACTTGGCTCTGTATTAATTTTTCTGTACCTCTATACTTTGCTAATGTGATGTATTTACATCCAATTGTTTTTGGCCTTATAATAAATAATCAAACTGCAATTTGGAGTTGGTGGTCTTTTCAGGCATGACGATTTTGCTGATATCTGTCTAAAGTTGTTTCCTCCCCTCAACCACTTTTAGTAGGTAAATAAAAGATCGATCGCCTACGCTATACTTAGTAGGGAACATTAGGTGCGCAATTTAGCGAAATCAAATGGTAGCAGAGGATGGTTTACCTCTAAAGTGGTTTACCTCTAAGGTGAGGGGAGTAATCAGGGGTAGGGTTGAAGCCGAAGAGCCCTGAAGTGGAGTGGAAGACGGCGGAGACCGGCAGACGTTGATGGTGCGGCGGAAACAGTAGTGGCGTGAGTATGAAAGGAATTGTGGTGTTAGATTGCGGTGATGAGTAAGTGGGTGATGTCTTGCGGAGGTGGGATGTATGTTGAGTGAATGTGGTTTTTGGTTTACTGGTCTGGACACGTGTGGAGCAGGAAGTTTTGGTGAGCGGACTCAAGAGAAGTCCAAGATCCCGGGATAGTTTTGTATCGTAATTGTCTGATCAAATGTGGGTGTTGTGAAGCGCTATCGACGATCCACTTGTGTTAGGGAACTTTGTGTGAATGAGGAATAGGTCGCGGTAGAAAGCCTCAGGTACCGGGGGTGGACTATGGCGATTGAGTGACCAACGCAGGTCCGGGGTCACAACGGCTGAATGTTCTTGTGGGAGTGTTCTATCGATCTTTAGGGACAGACAATTACTTGTTTAATGTGACTGTAAGTTATTGTAATTGTGTAGGAACAGTTACTTGGTTTAATAACTTTTGGATATACAGTTACTTGTGGTACGAATGTGTGTAAGCGAGTTTGCGGTGAAATTGTAAAGGCGGGTGAGCCGCTGCAAGGAGTGAGAAGTGACGTCAGGGTGCGCCGCGCTGTGATAGGTTGGTTGGTGTAACGCCGCGCTGGGATTGGTGGAAGTTTGTTTGCAGTGGAACAGCGTATTTTGGGCTTGCGATTGATCGATTTTGCAATGAGATGATTTAGGGTATTGCGAGATTTGTGTAGAGGCGACACAGGGGTAGTGACTCGGATAGGAGAAGAAGCTCCGCCGGAAGACACACCAGCACATTACATGGCAACGAATGTAGAACTTCAGACTATAGTGTGGCTTCAGAATTGGCATAAAATTACAGAGAAAGAGGGTGAATTGGCTTTCCCTCTTATGGGTCTTTTCGTATGGAACTGCTGACCCACCTGAGGGGGCTGATGAATGCACTGAAACCTCCCCCTAGACCCACACAATTTGAGGCATTAGATGCATGGATGAGAGCTGCTCTAGCAAGAAGGAGAGAGGCTTCACGAGGAAGAATGAGGAAAGCAATGAAGGCATATCAGGATGCTAGATGGGATGCCCAGTTGAAAAGGTGGAGAGTAGACACCATAGAGGGAGAACGCTTGTACCCATTTCTTATGTTAAAAGAGGGGGCTGAAGGGAAAAAGACGACAGAGGGGGACAGTGATACAGATGACAGCTTCCTCGATAGATTGCTAGCGGAACGTACTCCACCGTGCGACTCTAGATCAGAGACAGATAGGTTGCACCCATCAGAAGAGCTTGTAGGTGTGGGACAACTGGGTTCAGAGGAACAATTGGCAGGAGTAAGAGGCAAGATTACAATGATACACCTTCCGGGAGGGTCTGGAGGAATGAGGTATCCAGACCCTGAGCCAGTACCACCTGCAGGAAACATGCAGTTACCAGATGCTTTGTCGGTACCAGTCACAATAGGGCCGGTGGTTCCGATATATACTCCTAGAGAAAGAACCGATGACAGTCAACAGCAAATAAGTGTAGGGTAAGAGACAATGTCTGGAGGGAGCCTTGGAATGAGTGGGACTGGGTTAAGTCGGATACCAGTGGAATCTTGTACTCCACTGCCAGCTACAGCTGATCCATCAAGAATGGATAGTGGGTCAGAACGAAGACGGACAGGAGCTCTAGCGAATTCTAGGTCTGACCTTCGAATGTGGGTTCAACCAGTGAGAGAGTCAATGATGCCGAGGGAAGAGATAAGCAAGAGACAAGAAGCGCCTAGAGTACTGTTTGAGCCACAGGTTCTTTGTGCAGGTGACCATTGGAGAAGTCGAAGCTTGGAAAGAGATAGACGCCCAGCTTCGAAGATAGAAGAGGGTGCAGTCCCTAAGAGAACCCAAAGCTGTGACAGGGAAGATACAAGAAATGAGGAAATTCAGAAAGTGTTGAAAAGTGCAATAAAAGCGCCAATGCTAGATGTGGTATGATTAAAGGCAGAACTAGACGAGGTGATTGCAGGTAATCTACCTCTGAACAGAATTGAGACGTATGACTCGAGCGAACTACTGTTCGTAGCAAAGGACATGACAAGAAAGGCCAAACGAGCTTATGATGCATTGTTGCTTTTGGCACAAAGGTATGAGGTTGATTTGTCAAAGACCAAGCTGATACAGGGTTCTTGCAGATTAAATTACACAGATAAGGATTTGGAAGAGAAGCGAACAATTGGATTAAAAGCACAAATTAGAGAACTAGTGATAGGGATGCGGACATGGAAAGAATTTGACAGATGGAAAGAAAGATGGGCCAAAAAGAAAAGCTTCAAGACTGGAATAGGAGATACTCCGCCTCCGGGTGGAGGGACGGGAGCTGCAGGAAATTTCCCCCTCAGGGAGGTACAGAATGGAGGGTAAACAGACATAATATCGAATTGTAAATATCGAATTGCCAAAATATCGAGTTGTAAATATAGAATGGACAGAATATCGAATTGCCAAAATATAGTGGTTAAGAATATCGAAATTCAGGTAAGAAATATCTATTGTCAAAATATCGACAGTCATAATATAGTTGTTAAAAATATCGAATTTTTTTATAGTGTTTTAAGTGTTAGTATATGTGTTAAAAGTATGTATTATTTTTGTAATGTATGTTTTAATTTTTATAAAGTAATGAATTTTATGTTATTTAATTTTTGTGTAATTTAATTCTGTAGCGGGTTGTGGGTTTATAGGGGAATAGGGTGGGAAGTAATTTAATTATAGTAAATTAAATATTAATTTTTAGGAATTATTAATTATATTTAATTTAATTGTGCGTTTTAGTTCTGTAGCGGGTTGTGGGTTTATAGGGGAATAGGGTGGGAAGTAATTTAAATTTAATTAAGTAATTATTAAATTTTATTTATTGGTATTGATAAATAATTCATTGTTAATTAATTATTAATTGGTAATTAATTTTTATTAATTGGTAATTAATTTTTATTAACTGGTAATTAATTTTTAATAATTGGTAAATAATTTTTATTAATTGGTAATTAATTTTTATTAATTGGTAATTAATTTTTATTAATTTTTTAATAGATAATTATATTAATTGTATTAATTTATTATTCAGAGCGGGTTGTGGGTTTAGAGGGGAATAGGGTGGGAAGTAATTTAATTGTAAATCAGTAATTATTTATTTTTATTTATTGGTATTAAGTATTAATTTATTGTTAATTAATTCTTATTTGGTAATTACATTTTATTAATTGGTAATTAATTTTTATTAATTGGTAATTAATTTTTAATAATTGCTAATTAATTTTTATTAATTGGTAATTGATTTTTCTTAATTGGTAATTAATTTTTAATAATTGGTAATTAATTTTTATTAATAGGTAATTAATTTTTAAGAAATAATATTTATTGGTATTTAGAATTAATTATTAAATATTTTGTAATTGGTAAGTCATTTTAATTAATTTTTTATTGGTATTGATAATTATTTTATTTTTATTAAAATATTAAATCATTATTTTCCCTACTGTTGCACTCTTTGGAGTGGGAATAGTAATTTTTACCCCTACGCTATCCAACGCTTTCCCTACTGTTGCACTCACTGGAGTGGGAATAGTAATTTTTACCCCTACGCTATCCAACTCTTTCCCTACTGTTGCACTCTCTGGAGTGGGAATAGTAATTTATACCCCTACGCTATCCAACGCTTTCCCTACTGTTCCACTCTCTGGAGTGGGAATAGTAATTTTTACCCCTACGCTATCCAACGCTTTCCCTACTGTTGCACTCTCTGGAGTGGGAATAGTAATTTTTACCCTCCCGCTATCCAACGCTTTCCCTACTGTTGCACTCACTGGAGTGGGAATAGTAATTTTTACCCCTACGCTATCCAACGCTTTCCCTACTGTTGCACTCTCTGGAGTGGGAATAGTAATTTTTACCCTCCCGCTATCCAACGCTTTCCCTACTGTTGCACTCACTGGAGTGGGAATAGTAATTTTTACCCTCCCGCTATCCAACGCTTTCCCTACTGTTGCACTCACTGGAGTGGGAATAGTAATTTTTACCCTCCCGCTATCCAACGCTTTCCCTACTGTTGCACTCTCTGGAGTGGGAATAGTAATTTTTACCCTCCCGCTATCCAACGTTTTCCCTACTGTTGCACTCTCTGGAGTGGGAATAGTAATTTATACCCCTACGCTATCCAACGTTTTCCCTACTGTTGCACTCTCTGAAGTGGGAATAGTAATTTTTACCCTCCCGCTATCCAACGCTTTCCCTACTGTTGCACTCACTGGAGTGGGAATAGTAATTTTTACCCTCCCGCTATCCAATGCTTTCCCTACTGTTGCACTCACTGGAGTGGTAATAGTAAATTTTACCCTCCCGCTATCCTACGCTAAAAATATTGAATATTTTTTATAAATATTACGTTAATATATATATGTATTAAAAAATAAAAATGTATGTTTATTTTTTTCTACTTACATTAATTATTTATTAATTTTAAAGTTATTTAAGTATTTTTAAGTATGTTTTAGTTAATTATATATATTATTTCATTAATTTTACATTACTTTTAAGATATTTAAAAAATTCGATATTTTGACTATATTTTTTACAACTATATTTTGGATTCGATATTTTTGTACTTACCTGTTTGTAGATAGGCATTCGATATTTTGTCATTCTATATTTTTACTTCGATATTGTTGTAGGTCGATATTCTTGTATTCGATATTCTGTCAGTGATCCGAATGGAGGGTATGTACATGTGCCATGGAGCAGGGGTGATTTAGCAGCATTTACGAATGATTTTCCTCGGCTGAGGGAAAAACCTGCTGAGTGGTACAAGCAAATAGATCGGTTTGTAAAGATTTCGAAAGTATTGTGCATTGATTTAAACACCTTGTTTGATATAGTAGTGCCGGTGGATTTGTGGGCGGCATGTGAGATTGCCATTGAGTGGCCTACTGCAGAGCCACCTAGAGATTCAGTGACTCATGGTCCTTCACCTGATGTAATGAGAAGATACGAGCAAGTGATTACATGGTTGCAGTCGAAGGTAGCTCCTCAGATTGTTGATTGGTTGAAGATTGATCGAACCACTCAAGACTCTAAGGAATCAGTACATGATTATTACGAATGATTGTTGTTAGCTTTTAAGCAGCATAGTGGATTGGATACAATTGAACAGAAAGATATGGGACAATTTGTCTCGAAGTTTGTGTTGGGACTGAAATCTGATATTAGTTTGATGATACAGCAGCACTTGATATGTTGGCAGAATAAGTCGGTGGACGAGATTCTGCGTTATGCTAAATATTGTAGTGATCAAGTGGAGTCGACAGAAGAAATTGAAGGACAAGTTGATGTTGGTGCAGTTGAGAAACGCTGATATCACGCAGGGGATTGGAGGAGGTAGAGGTAGAGGAGGTGGAAGAGGAATGGGACAACAGATGGTGACCCAACCTGGTCAGGGTAGAGGAAGAGGAATGGATCCAGGTGTAAGTGAATGGGTGGCCCAACAGAAAAGGGTCACTGCCTGCCATTATTGTCACAAAATCGGGCATTGAAAGCGCGAGTGTAGATCGAATCCAGCAAATCAGATACAGATGGAAGGAGAGGGACAGCTGTCCGAGACTGTCAATACTGTGACAAGACCCAGGTCTATGTATGGAGGAGGATATGAGCCGCAAGTGCAAGTACCTCAACCTCCTAGGATACCCATGCATAATCAGTTATACCATCAGATGCCTTATTTTGAAATATGAGATAGATTTGATCAAAATCAAGATTTACAAGAGTGCCAGAGGGGGGTGCACGAGGAATGCACCTTAGATGCGATCCTAGAAGTAGATCAGAGTGGGCCGTTTGTAGATGCAGATGTGAATGGATATCCTGTTACCTTCTTATTAGACACTGGAGCTGCTCGCTCCACGGTGAGAACTGAAGTAGTCCCAAATTTAGCTCTTTCGGGACAATCAATTCAAGTAGTGGGGGTTAGTAATCAGAAAATGACCAATCCATTGACAAACGAATTACCCGTGAGAATAGGACCATTTCGGGATAAACACCAATTTGTAGTGTGCAATTCAAGTCCGGTCTGTCTTTTGGGACGAGACCTTCTGTGCAAGCTCAATTGTACTATATCGTGCACTCCGAGAGGTGTGGAATTGCACACATATGATGATGATGCAGATTTTAAAATGAGTCTGTGTGCAGAAATGTTTGTGGTGCTCACAATAGCAGAATTGCCACATGACTTGAGAGACTCAGTTGATCCGCAAGTGTGGGATTTTACGGGCGAGGATGTAGGACTGATGAGAGGGGTTGAGCCATTTAAGATACAGGTCAAACCCAATGCTGAATTCCCACGAACGCCACAATATAAATTGACTCCAGCAACTGTGGCCGGAATAAGACCTGTGAATGAGACTCTGATTGCCCAAGGTATTCTTAAGGAGATAAGAGGAAGTCCCTGCAAGTCACCTATCATGGGACTGCAGAAACCAAGTGGCAAGTACAGAATAGTGCAGGATCTGCGTCGGGTTAATGAAATTGTGATCCCAAGTTGTCCTGTGGTACCGAATTCAGCTGTTATTCTATTCCAGATACCATGCAAAGCAGAATGGTTTACAGTGATAGATTTGTGTCATGCATTTTTCTCCATACCATTGCATGAAGAAAGTCAGTTTTTATTTGCGTTTAGGATGGACGATCGTGTGTTAACATGGGAAAGAATTCCTCAGGGGTATACAGAAAGCCCCTCCATTTTTAGTCAAATTCTGAAAAAGAATCTTGAAGGACTGGTGATGCCCCAAGACTCAGTCTTAGTGCAATATATAGACGACCTTTTGGTCACCTCAGAGACTGAGGATGCTTGCAGGATTGACACTGTGGCGTTGCTGAATCATTTGGCAGAGAATGGACACAAAGTGTCTCCAAACAAATTGCAGTATTGTTTGTCTGAAGTTCAGTACCTAGGTCACCGGATTGAGAAAGGAAAACGAAGGGTGTCACCAGATCGCATAGAGACGATTCTGCAAATGGGAACTCCGAAAACACAAAAAGAAGTCTGCATGTTTTTGGGAATGGTCGGCTATTGTTGACAGTGGATCCCAAATTTTTCCTTGCAAGCGAAGCCTCTGTTGAAACTGACTCGAAAGGATGTTAGTGATCCGGTACCATGGGATGACGAGTGCTTGAAAGCCTTCCGTGAGCTGAAGGAAAGTATCTGTCGTGCTCCAGCTCTCGGAATGCCGGATTATAACAAAGCGTTTTTGCTCTTTTGCTGTGAAAAGGAGGGATGTGCATTAGCAGTCCTTGTACAGACACATGGGGGTGCCCGAAGACCAGTAGCTTACTTCTCAGCTACATTAGATCCTGTAGCTTATGCGTTGCCCGGATGTCTGAAATCCGTTGCTGCAACCGGTGTTAGCATTGAAAGATGTGAAGCATAGTGATGGGTTATCCTCTCATTGTTTATGTGCCCCATTCAGTAGAATTGTTGATGACCAGAACGAAAACACAGTATCTCACCAACAACAGACTTACCAAGTATGAGCAGGTTATCTTGGCCGCTGAAAATGTTACCCTGAGACGTTGTACCACCCTGAACCCTGCTACATTGTTACATGTTCCGGAAGAGCAAGGAGATGAGGATTGTGAAGAGCATGACTGCCTAGATGTTACTGACCTCTCTACCAAACCCAGACCTGACATTGTCGATGAACCTTTGCCCCAATCTGATTTGATCCTTTTTGTTGACGGTTCATGTTTAAGAGACAATGAAGGGTATATGAGAGCAGCGTTTACTGTGTGCACCATCATGGGAGTAGTGGAAGCTGCCTGTTTAAATAGAGTATTCTCTGCTCAGGTGGCCGAAATTGTCGCTTTGACACGCGCCTGTATCATTGCAGCTGATATTCGAGTGACTGTGTATACTGACAGTCAATACGGATTTGGTGTAGTTCATGACTTTGGGCAGTTATGGTCACAGAGGGGGTTTCTAACGTCCTCAGGGTCACCTATACGTAACGGCGAGTATGTGTGCCAACTATTGGATGCTTTGCAGAAGCCCAAAGAGATAGCAGTTGTTAAATGTGCAGCTCATGGAAAAGGAGAAGACTTTGTCACTAAGGGCAACAATTATGCAGATGAAGTAGCACGCTTTTGCGCTGAACATGCTTGTATTTTCAATGGAGAATATATAGGCGAGAGCACAGAAGAGACCGAGCTCAGCATGATGTTAGCTATAGCCGATACTTGGGATGAAGTAAAGCGGTTGCAGGATGAAGTCCCAGAAGAGGAAGCTGCTTCATGGGTCAGAGCAGGTTGCACAAAAAGAGACGATGGCATTTGGGTGTCCACAGATGAGAGAGCAGTATTACCCAATTGTCTACTGAGCCCAATGGCAAGGCAAATCCACGGAGCAGTTCATCTGGGAAGGGATGCTATGGTGCGAGTGTTTAGGCAGACGTGGTTTAATCCACGCTTTCGTGTGTGGGCTGAAGCGGTATGTCACAGGTGTGTTACTTGTCAACAAATGAATGTTGGAAAGAGAACTGTGGTTGCACTGAGTCACATTGGAAGATCTGGAGGTCCCTTCAATAGGATACAATTAGATTTTATTGAGATGCCAAGGTGCAACAGGTTGAGATACGTTTTGGTGGTGGTGTGTATCTTTTCGCGTTGGGTGGAAGCATATCCAACTAGACGATGTGACAGTCTCACCGTAGCCAAGTTGTTGTTGAGAGAATTGATCCCGAGATATGGATTTCCGACCTCAGTGGAGACAGATAGAGGAACTAATTTCCACAGTGAAATCATGAAATTGTTGTGCTCTGCTTTGAACATTGACCAGAGACTGCATTGTAGCTACAGGCCGGAGGCTTCAGGTCTTGTAGAGCAGTTTAATGGCACCATCAAGTCAAGAGTGGCAAAGGTGTGTTCGTCAACTTCATTGAAATGGCCAGATGCGCTGCCTCTGGTGCTCATGAGTCTGCGTAGCACCCCAGATAGGAGAACAGGGCTTTCTGCCCACGAAATTTTGACCGGAAGAGCTATGCGTTTGCCTATGGTGCCAGCTACAGCATTGATAAACATCACTGATGATTTAGTGTTGGATTATTGTAAAGGACTGGCTGATGTGGTTACTTCTGTATCCCACCAGGTCGAGGCTGCGACTGCATCCACCTCGAGAGACCTGCTGCATGACCTTAATCCAGGTGATTGGGTACTAGTTCGCAAGCACGTGAGGAAGAGTTGTCTTGATGCTCGCTGGCGAGGACCATATCAGGTGATATTGGTCACAAGTACCGCTGTGAAGTGTGGAGGATTGCCGAACTGGATACACGCTTCCCACACTCGCCGAGTTCAAGCGCCTGCAGAGGAAGAGAGTCCCTTGGTTCCGAGAAGCGTGTGCGGACCTGCTACAGACAAAGGCACAGGCCCACCTGTAAGAGTTTAGGATGAAACGGAACAGCCAAGTGAGCATGAGAGACGAGAGCTGAGTGCTCCTGAATTGAGTCCAGATCCTGAAATAGATGATATTGCAGGTGTGAACTTTGCACCAGATCAAGGTGAGCAGTCTATTGCAGAAGGATCAGATCAAGAGGAAGAGAGGAGAGCAGATGCCAGAGCGGAAAAGTGGCCAGCAAGAAAAGAAAGGCTGAATATACGGCTTGCATCTGAGAAAGATCTCACTCCGATTCCTGAAACATCTGAATCAGATCAAAGTGACGCTGAAGAAAGACTGGATGGTCTGAGACGCTCCAGAAGAGAAAGAATAGCGTCTCGAAGATACGCATCTCCTGAGTGGACATACCTGACTGCAGATGCAGAGCCCAGCGAAGTCCGGGAGTTGGGAGCTGGTACGGTGAGTTACGGAGGGGACACCCTCTCGATTGAAATGCAGTTGCTGGTCCCAGGCGTAGAAGCGTTTGGAACACTAACTCTGCAAGTTCCAAATCCTCCAAGGCTGAGTGGATTGCGTTACCTGATCCTCAATCAGGTTATCTTCCCTTCATTTGGCCGACAGCTCACCGTGCAAGAATTAGGAGAAATTCGTGCGGAGATTCTGCAACTTGTCCTCGAAATACTTGGATCAAATATCATTAACGATGAAGCTTGAATTATAACCAAAGAAAGCATTAGGCCTTAGAAAGAAGATAACTTAGATCCCAGTTTAAGAAGATTTAAAATTAGGGACTTTCTAGTAGATGATGGAGTGAGGAATAGGGCTGACTACATCTCTTCAATAGGTTTAGTATCAATCGAATGAACTTTGACATTAATTGCATGGGTGGAGAGAAGTGAGAAAGACATTGCTAAAACAAAGAAAACAGAAAGAGACTGTGTTTTCCCTTTTGTGCTTCGGAACGGATCAGTAGAAACCATGGTGTCCGAAAAATCAACACGCAAACAGAAGTGCATCATTGGCACCCTCATTGTAGTGGTGCTTATTGTTATAACTGTTGTGATCGTTACATCTCTAGTTGGATCTCAGGATGTCGGACAGAATAGGGTACAGGCAACACTCACCTCACCAATCTCTGAGATAGATGAGGATGCATCCGCAAGGGATCTAGAAATGATTAAGGAAACCAGTCGTAGATTACATGTTGATTTGTCAAAGGGTGATTTCACTTTGAATGCGTATGCTCGATTATTGTATGAGTATGTGGATACCATGGAAGCGAAGGATTGCTATGTGTGTATGCAATTACCAGCCTCAGTAGAAGAAGGCATTCAATACCATCATTTGCCTTTGACCTATGGCATTAAATGTAGTGTGTTGTTGAGCATGTTTTATAGCAAGTCACACTTCGAGAACTATTTCTCAAATTATGATGTAGTACTCTCGGAAGTCCCAGTTCCTAAATACATGAATAAATATGATTATTATAAGGAAGTAGAGTGAATGTCAAAGTATTTCATGCCTACCATTACGTTAGATACGTCCTATGCCCATAGACACAATTTAACCTGTATGTTAACTGACATTGAAAAGAAATTTATAGATCAGATAGAAGATCGGCATAGACAGACTCTATTTAGACCAGATCCAAAGCACAAGGTTACCCCATGGACTAAAGAAGAATTAGATCATAAAGCAAAGGGGAGTTTTGGACCCTTAGCATTAGATTTCCAGCAGAAGGGGAAGTTGTGTATTAGACACCCGAGCACATACTACGATAAGATATTTGTGGGTGAAAGTGATTGTGAGCACGTCTTCTTGATCGAAGAATCAATTAGAAAAGCATTATTGGACAAAATAACAATAGTGCCCAATGTGTATTTTGTGTGTGGAAAGAATGCCTATGTGAAGTTGCCCAAAAATTGTTATGGCACTTGTTATTTGGCTGTGGTGTTTCCCAAAACTTTTCATGTGAATAATTTATGGCCCCTAGAAAGAAAAAGACCTCATAAAGGAAAACGTAGTGTGAGTGCAGGAGAAGTGATTGGAGACATATTTGGGGCTATGATACAGAGTATGGGTGTGATTCTGAATGATTTGAAAATCAGAAAGCTGGCAACATTAGTGGATAAGCTCTCAATAAATACAGCTCAGATTTTATTACTTGTAGATGGTGAGATGGTTTCGATAAGGGCTATGGTTTTGCAAAACCGTCTTGCCCTAGATGTGCTGTTAGCAAAAGCCAGAGGAGTCTGCAAATTATTGAAAGTTCAACAGTGCTGCACTTATATTCCTGACAACAGTCGGGATATAAGGAAGTATATCAACAATATTTCAGATATACACCAAGAGTTACGTGAGATGGCTGCCGAAGGACTCTGGGAACAAGTGGGGAAAGGATTTGGCAAGATAGGCAGTTCGTTTGGAAGTTTGGGACAAGGAATAATGGGATATATCTTGAAGCCTATTATTATAGCTGTCATTTGTATAATTGTCCTACTAGGAGCCATCAAGGCTTACAAATGGCAAAGGGCAAGACATCAGGAGACTGTTTTGAGAAAGCGAGAGCACCAACTTGAACGACTGCAGGACAGTCATTACCAGCACCTTAAGGAGTTAGAACGATTCAGACAGGGACGGCAAGCTACAGCTTCTGTTTAGGTCGGTCTCTTCTACAAGGAGAAAAACTACAGAAGAATAGAAAGTTAGTGTTATGACACTAGTCATAAGAGGGGGAACTGATAGAGCGCTGATAGCACTCTATTTTGTATGAGTGCACTATACTCATGGTTTAAACGCACTCTCATGTATTCGTATTGTTTGCAGTGTTTTACGACTATTAAGAAACATTTATTTGAATCATTTGATGTTGAAAACTAGTGAACGCATTTAAGTAGGACTTTGTATGTATTACGATTCCTTCAGGCATAATGTGCAGGACAATATTATTTCTTTATACCGTAATTGTGGTTAGTTTAAGTTGCCTGAATTATAGGCCCAAAGTCACAAGTTTCGATTCTCCTTGCTCTTGAGAAATAAATAATAAAATGTTGTTGTGTTCGAAAGTAGAATGTTCTCATCCTACTGCAGGTGCAAGAATACACATCGTTATTTTCAGAGTTAAGGAGAGACCCGGAATGTCTTTGAAGATGGCTGGGAAGCGAGAAGGGAGGATGGCTTGCATATCTGGTCTGTCTGAAAGCCAAGGCACTGGAAAGGAGATATCACTAATTAAATTTGTGCCATGAAAGAAAAAAGCTACTGTGTAGAGGTGCAATGGAAAGTTTTAAGAAGAATGACGTATTGTGGGTTGAATCCCATCTTTTGTATGATGCACAGGGACAGCGAGACCAGACTTCTGCTAGCTTTCAGAGGAGAAGGAGCATCTTAGAGCAAGCTCCATAGCCATAAGCTAAAACGACCCATTTGACGTGAGTACTTCTTAGGAAGTCGACACGTGCTGACACCATTGGGGAATGATAGAAGAGAGACAGGAAGGGCCCTCAGGTAGAGTAGTGTAGGGAAAGATTTTGATTCCTTTCAATGAGCCGAGAACTGAATATCGCATCTATTCTGTGTTGCGTTGTGATTTTGGAATTTATAATCATCTGTCTTTTGGGCCGAATTACTTATATTCGTAAACTTGGCTCTGTATTAATTTTTCTGTACCTCTATACTTTGCTATTGCGATGTATTTACATCCAATTGTTTGTTTTTGGCCTTATAATAAATAATCAAACTGCAATTTGGAGTTGGTGGTCTTTTCAGGCATGACGATTTTGCTGATATCTGTCTGAAGTTGTTTCCTCCCCTCAACCACTTTTAGTAGGTAAATAAAAGATCGATCGCTTACGCTATACTTAGTAGGGAACATTAGGTGTGCAATTTAGCGTAATCAAAGGTATTAAGTAGTAGGGGAGGCGACATGAGGATTTGTTCAGAGTGAAAGGGGATGAGGTTGAAAATGTTGGCTCAAATATCTGTCTGCATCTTGGTATGCTGAATTCAGATGATGTGCTGTCTTTTAGTGTCTCTCTGTCTTTTTATGTTTAATGTTCTGCTTTCTTTGTAAAACAATAATTGCCTGAGTTTCCTGTCTGGCTACAATTGAATTACTTTTGCTGTGAATTTTACTCTTTCTTATGATCTCATTCTAACATTTGGCTTTAGGGGTCTCATGATGAGTGTCCCTGGTAAGTCTGACGGGGCTGTTAACAACAGTTACTGGCATCATCGAGACTTCAAACTGTGATGTTTCGTACAGAAATGATGCCTGAAATTTTGTCCTGGTAAAACACCGGAGAAAAACATACCCGAATCAAGGTGGAAACACCAACTCCTGCTATTCCCCAGATAATTGGAATCCTAACTTCCACACGCCCAGAATTACGGGGACCCTGGGTATTGGTAATTGTGGGTTTGGGAAATAACATGGATTATTCAGCAACACTCACAATTAGGCCCTTCAATATTCCAGTGTTTACTATAAATGTGTACGTTGCCTGGCCTCGGGGAGCTCATCTCCCAGAACCGAACTAGAGAACCAAAAGCAGCCCAGGCAAATTATGCTCAAAGCAGCACTGCTCCCATCCTCTCCTCGCACAATCTCTCCCATTCCATCCATCCATTTTCTCTCTCCTCTCATGTCTCTCTTCTTCCTCTCTGATCACTTTCTTTCTATCTTCCCCCTCCTCCCGCTCTTTCTCTCTCCGCTGAAGCCTCCTGCCTGCTGCAGTTAATCCCTGGGAGTTGGGGAAAGTGACAGGGGCATCAGAAGAGGACCTGTGCTTTCGAAACCAACCTGAAAGGGATCCAGCCTATTAGGGAAATGCCCGGTAGAATAAAAGGCCTGTCCGGTCCTGTCATCTCTTGAAGCCCTGACACATTTTTTTCGCACTGTCACTAGTTGATGGCATCCCTGGCATAATGGAAGCAATGAGTGACACATATTGGGCACACCCCTGGAGGAAAGCTGCAGTGTCATAATGGTGACAATTAGTGGACTTGGGGATATCTATGGTATAATGTTTTCCATTCTAGGTATAGTGTTAAATGTATAATAAAAGTGGTAATCTTTGGCTTAATGGGGTCATGATGACATGAGATGGTTATTCTTGACAATGGCATAATCTATCCCTGTGTTGCAGTACCACACATGATTGTTTTATAAACATATTAAATTAATGTTTGGGCATCTGACCATGCTTTAAGACATTCTCTTGTACGTGCTTTGCATGTTTGCTGCAAATCAGTGCTGGTGTTAACGCCTCAACACTTTCAACCATCAGAAGTTGTCATTGCACGAGCAGTGCCCCATCCAAACCAATCAGTCAGATGGCAAAGATTAAACAAACTTGTTAACCGAGGGAAAACTATATTTTATAGAATTTCTAACCACTCCCATAGTTTTTTTTTAATTGCAATACGTTTGGCATACTTGTTGCTAAAGCACCATTAATGCCAAGCTCAGAAAAGTACATGCATTATGCTGGCACAAAATCTGGAAATGGAGAGAGCATTCGAAGGCATATTTACAATGAGGTAACACCACCAGAACGTCACTTATTGCAACTTTCTGGTGGCGTTAAGTCCTTTGCCTTTTTTACAAGGTGGCATTAAGCCGCTTAACATGGCTTAACGCCGCCTTATAAATAATTTGGGTTCCCGGTTTTATGGTATTTATTTTTTATATATTTATATTTTTAACATTTCAGTCTGTATTTATCCATATTTATTTTTTGGCCCTCTTATTGGTGTTTATCCTTATTTATTTTGTATTTTTAGAATAAATGGAGTCGTAAAAGGGTGTATTTCCACATTTATTTAACTCTTAGACGTGCACTCATACACGGAAGCCTGTCGCGTTTTAGCAAATTAAACAGCCACATATAACAAAAAACAACACCCATAGGTGCATATTACCTTTATACTACAAACCTATGTTAACTTATACCTGTATTTAAGGAAATGTGATCCTGTTTTGTAATTTCCTATCCGTCTATCTGCTCAGTTTTTGCCTGGAATTCATGAAAGACAGCATGGTGAGTCTTTCACAAAAAGCACAATTTCCAGTACTTTTCCACTTTTAAAAATAAATACAGACAGTAGGAGTTCCTTGCCAACACCCATTGTTTTTTGACGCTACCCCATATTTACAATGTATGTGGCAGCGCCAAAAATAAGACCAGGAAATACCTGGTCTTAAACAGGCCTTACGAGGAGAAATGTTTTATTTCCCCTCGTATATTGCTCTTTCCACATGTGCTGCATTATGCAGCACAGATGGATAGAGCAAATCGCCTGTACAGATTGTTTATGTGCAGTAAGGTGTCCCTTCCTGCACATAAACAATTGCCCCTGCAGCACAGGTACCCTAGCAAAATGGCGCTAGGGTGCCTATGCTTGCGCTAGACAGTTTTTTAGCGCTAGCGCTAGGGAAACGCAGGGGTGCGTATTATTTTTGTAAATACAGTGCATCCCTGTGTTTTGAAACTGATGGAGTTCGGCATTACCAATTTTGGCTTAATACCACGCTCCGCCAGTGTCTTGTACATATGCCTGTCAGTTTTGAATGGGAACGTATAAAGTCAGTAGATTTTTTTATTCATCTTTATTGGCATTCTTAAAAGTGGTGTATACAGATTATAGTTCAGCATAGGGTGGAGGTAAAATGTCAGGCTCTGTATATAGTTAACAAAATAACTTTACAGTAGCTTTCATGAGCGTGACATTATAGTTAGCACTTGTTTACTTGACAACGAAAAAGAATTTGCATGGGCAATTGTTGCATACACACAGCTTTTCAATTGAAAAGGTGTTACGGCCCAAGCATTGTACATGTGTACAACGACTTTAATACAAGAAACAAAGCCACGATCGGGAGCAAACAGGAATGATGATAATGAGGAGGTGAGCATATCCTCAGAGTGATTAAAATCACCACGAACTGGAGAAGAACTGGGATGAATGTCATCCAAGTGGGAAGCAGTGTGTGGCACATAGATTCTGCCCATTTAGTCAACCAGGATTTTTCGCTTATGACTACCTGGTTTTCAACTTTTTAGTGTGAGTCTCACTACCTGAGGCACACAAATGGTAAATTCATGGTAATTGGACTGGGAGTGGTACCTGCTAGTGTCCACCTTTCAGGATAAGGCTGATGCAGCGAAGAGAGGGTAGGGGGGCACTGGGCTGGTTACACATGAACACGTGCACACGTGTGTGTGCATGTCTGCAGCTGTGCATGTGAGATTTCCATTGTCTTCAGTCCAGTATTTGATCACAGGTAGCCTGGTGCAGAAGGAACTCTGCAAAAGATTGGTGCTGACCTGAGGTAGGCTGAAATTAACCTCCTTGGAGCCAATGTATAGAAAGCAGTGAGAGGTTTGTTGGATATGTTGTTGCAGAATGGGAGCTGCCAGCCAACTGTCACAGCCAGCGCTTACCTCATTTCATAGAACACAATCTTCTCATGGTGTTCCATGAGTTCTCCCAAGCAGGAGATGTGACACAACTCCCTCCTCATCAATTAACAGAACTAAACTGGCATAAACAGATTTTGTTTAACAACAAATAAAGAAGACTCTAGAATAATATTTAAGCAGCGATACAAGTCTTTAAACTACAAATAAGTATGAAAACTGACAAACATAATAAAACTCATAATCCTTAGCCCATCCTGGCCCCTTTATGAGTCCTCTTTGGCGTGGAGCCTTGGTTCCAAGAGTGGTACTTCCACTGGTCTTTCCATCTCTCTCACCTTCTACAATGCACGCCGGCATTTTATTTTTAACCACTTTCTTACAATTCTATGCCCTCCCATCACTCAAGTGAACAATGTAGGGATTTACTTTTACCACAAGCAGTGGAACAGAAAACTTGGACTATCCCTTGTTTACCATCCGTTCTTTCTTTACTCACACCCAAACACCCACACAAAAGCCTCCTTTACAAACATCCTGCATCTCTTCTTCCTTCTACTTATGCAGACTGTTTCTCTTCACACCCTTAGACAATAACACATTCTGCTTCCTTCTTCACATTAACTCAAAAGGCACTTTGCCAGTGACACAGGTGGTAGAGGTGCGAATGCTCACACTACATTGATTTTAGCACTTCTACATTGACTTCCTTGTTGAACAGCCAACTGTAAACCTTCCTTTAAAGTATGGTTCCACCTCTCAACAAATCTATTGCTTTGGGGATAACATACATAAGAACGAATGTGCTCAAATTCATGCCTTTTAAGCAAAACCTTCATTGACTGAGACGCAAATTGCACACTATGGTCTGTCACAATGATTTCTGGAATATCCTCTTTCCCACAATTCCTCAAGGAACTTGATGACATTTGCAGTAGCAACCTGTGTAGGAAGGTGGAATCTGACTGCATGGTTACCTCCACTTAGTCAATAAAATCTCAACTGGGCAAGGTTAGCCTTATCTCCTTTCGTTTGGGCGGGGGTTATGTAGGAAGGTGGAATCTGACTGCATGGTTACCCCCACTTTTTTCCTGGTGTTTTGCTGGTTTTTGACTAGTCTGACTGGGATCCTGCTAATCAGGACCCAGTTTATCTGCTTTCTCCCTAAATTGGTTGTGAATGTACTTTAGGTACACTCCAGATTGGATACTGGGGTACCCTTATCAGTCCCTAGTATATGGTATACTATGTACCCAGGGCATAGGTACCCCAGAGGCCTCCCAGGGGCTGCAGCATGTATTATGCCACCCCTGAGAGACCATTCAAACTGACACCACAGGTCTGCTACTGCAGCCTGTGTAAGGTGGTGCCTGCACCCCTTACTTAGATATAGGTTCACTATATCTATTCTAAATCACTGCACATATAAACCTATCAGTCACCCCTATGGCAGGCCTTGTCAATCCTGAAGGCAGGGTGCTGGGTTTTAGGTGAGAGGGTGCACCTGCAAGAGCAGAGCCCATCTGCAGCCTTCGGAACCTATTTTCTGGGGTTGTTTGTGATGCAGCCAACCATATATATTTAAGTGCATTATAACCTTGCGGTAAATGCTAACTTTAAAACGGCTGCTTAGAAACATGTCGTGTTTGGTGTCAAACACCTTGGAATCATACCTCCCCCGCCAGTAACTGGCGGGAGAGGTATGATTCCACCCTTCTAGAGGGACTTATGTGAAACACCGGTATACCCGGTACCAGCTTTCTCGACCTGGGCATCACAAAATGGATGCTGCCAGCCACAGACATGAGTCTGCCCTCCTACTGCTGAGCCAAGCTCGAGCAGGGGAAGGCTTGACAATAGGTTTCCTGTCACAGGGAGGTGTGACCACCTCCCAGACAGGATTTAGTGTATTGGGGCTGGGTGGGTGCACTCTGAGAGTGTTTGAAGTCTGCACTGGGGGCACATTTGGTGTCCCTGCGCATAGTCCAGTTCAAACCGGTTGCAGGAGCCATTTGCTCCTGCTCTGGCATGAAACTGGACAAACGACATGGGTGTAGCCACCCCTCTGTCCTGACCCTCCCATAGGTGGGTCCCCAGAGTTAGTCCAACCCCTTCCTTGGGTATAAAGTAGGAAACCTGACTACAGGTCTTTAGATTTTACCTGGACTAAACACTGCTACAGAAACCAAGTACTTTGAAGATCTACACTACGCTGGATGATTGAAGAATCTCCCTTGGAGTAAAGGAGTTACTCCCCTGCAAGGCAGGCACCTTAACGCATCTGACCGGTTTGCATCTCCCAAGCTCCTGAGGACTCCGAAGATTTCTGCAACACAGGAGGTGGGTTCCCGAGTGTCCCTGAGGTTGATATGACCTCTCAGCAATCCTGAGACCAGTATCCCTCGTGGGGACCGAGCAACCCGAACCCCTGTGCACCGTGTCCTTTTGCAGCAGCATATGCTTTTTGGCAATCCCTGAGGCTGTGCTTTGGTCTACGTGTTGTCCTGACCCCGAGCAGTATTTTCACAGAAGATTTCCGGCCTACACTCCACGAGTGTTCCGTGGGCTGGTATTTCGTGATTCAGCTTGAGGTCTCTTCGCGATCCCTGTTCCGTTGGCCTGTGGGTCCCTGTGAAGGTAACTTTGACTTTCCTTGGGCTTTCTTGGTTGCTCCAGACGTGCCCTGACTCTACATAGCTTGGAGAGTCCCCAGGACCTTGCTGGTCCTCACCGTGATTTGTTTCCTCTGCCCGCGTAGGTTGCAGTTGCCAAGGCTTGTTGGTGTTCAATCCGGACGCTGACCCCCCAACACTTGACATCCTTTGTGGGACAGCTCACCTCCAGACTTTGGTCATTGTTGACATCTCCTGGTCCCCGTGGCTGCAGAGTCAAGCATCCCATCATCTCCCCTGAAGCACCCGATATCGGTGGGCATTCGTCTACCGAGCCCCTGGTCACCCTGAAGTGACCCAGACTCTGTCCCCTCTGCTTTCAGGCTCTTCTCACCTCGGATCCAGGCTTGTATTACACCGGACACTTTTCATCTTCCCGGCAGCAGCACTTCTTCGCATCACGCCATTGAAAACGACGAGGGTTTCCGACACCACTTGACCCCTATGCACCCGGCTCCTCTGGGATAGGTAACACGGGTACCTCGGTACTCACAAGGGTGCTGGCCTTAGAAACTTCTATGTTCCAAAGGGTTTGCTTGAAGTCCTCTCCGAAGTGTCCTTAAACTGTAATTTTCCAACCGCTACTTTCCCATAGAGTTGTACGGAGCTCGCGTCTGTGTTCACACACTGCACCCGTCCTCCGTGGGTCCCCTGTGTCACTACTTTGGGTGGTTCCTTGGGGTCCCAGCGATTCTACGTGCTCTAGGCACTGTGTCTAGTTAAGTCGTGGTTGTTATACCACTTTCTTAGTATATGGTTCGGTCTCCCCCTGGAGCCCGCTGTGTATTGTGCTATTTACTGTCGTTCTATTGATTTAATATGGTGTACTGTGTGCTCTAATCTCATAAAGAGGTTAGTAGAGAGTGTTTAGTAATAAATACATATATTTTATATATCTCTTGTGTGGTTCTCCTTTCATTTGGTCATTCAGGAGGTTCTGATCTGGTAAAACAAGCTGCTTTACATTCCTTTGAGACTTAGCCTGAAGGCTGCTCTCCACAGCTACCACTAGGATAGCTTTCTATAAAGGTTGTCTTTAACCTAATCATCATAAGGGTCGTTTGGACTGGTGCAAGGTGCCCACTTTAATTAGTGGACAGCATATACCAGGCCAACTTCTCACATTGGTGTGCAGAAGTTGGGATTCAAGCTTGCTATTGTTTTACCAGATACATCTCATTGAGTGATTAACTGAAAACCACTAAAGGTATTAGGTACATATAAATCAAGACTAGAATAAGTAAGTTCTACTGAACTTGGAGTTGGGCAGTCAAGGGTCTAGCTCACCCTTTCTCCAACTTAAGAGAGTTTAGTTCCCACTAGGTTAGGTAGGTGCCTACACCACATAACACTAGTATGTCTTCTAAAGGAGAAGCCAGTGGCTCTCTGCCAACTAGATATGATCATCTCTTATTTCAGGAATTGAGAAATATGTGTACATCTAGGAAGCTGAGGACAGGGAGAAGTGCAAGCACCCAACATCTCATAGAGATGTTGCTCTTAGATGACCTCAGAAAGACCCCAGGGTCTGATGAAGTAGAAAGAGTGGGTGGGACAGGAGGTGAGGACAGACCAGGAAGTGAACACTTCTTTGATATGGACTCTAACCCTGGCCAGGAGGATCAAGATGATTCTAACCTTGAAAATCCAACTCTTCCTTCAGGTGGGTGAGAAGGCCCCAGTGGCCCTCTCTTTACTCCACCAGGGAGAGTACACAGTTTACCTAGAAGATCAAGATCTCCTTCTCAGGAGTCTAATCATTCAGGTACTTCTGTAGGGACCTCTGCTTCTCATAAAAGGGACTCCTCTTATGAGAAGAAGTGTCAATTACTTGAGTATGAGAGGACCAAACTCAGAAGCAAGAGGGAACAATTGGCCTTAGACAGGGAATCCCTAGAGCTCCAGAGAGCTTCCAGAAGGTTGGGGCTAGAGCCCCATGGTGGCAGCAACAGTGTCCCTAGACCTAGAGAGTATACTCATGATCATAGGAACCTGAACAAGATAGTCCCTCCCTATCAGAGTGGGGATGACATCCACAAATGGATAACTGCACTAGAGAGGGCCTGTAAAGTACAGAGGGTCCATCAAGAGCAGTGGACAGCTATCTTGTGGCTCTCCTTTGCTGACAAAGGTAGAGATAAGCTCCTCACTGTAAGAGAAGAGGATGCTGATAATTACACAGTCTTGAAGAGTGCTCTCATAGATGGGTTTGGCTTAACCACTGAACAATACAGGATTAAGTTCAGAGACACCCAGAAGGCACAGACTCAGGACTGGGTTGACTTTGTAGATTGTGCTACTAAGGCTCTGGAAGGTTGGGTACATGGCAGCAAAGTGCATGACTATTTAGGATTGTACAATTTGATTATGAGGGAGCAGATCCTTAATAATTGTCAAAACCAGCTTTTGCACCAGTACCTGGTGGACTCAGATCTGACTTCTACCCAAGAATTGGGAAAGAAGGCAGATAAATGGGTCAGAACCAAGGTGAAGCCAAAGAACCAGGGTGGTGACCAGAAGAAAGATTCTTCCAAGACACAAGAGAAAGGTGGGGATAAGTCAAAGACAAGTCCACTACAGGGCCCCAAAAGTCTTCTTCTGGGGGTGGGTCCCAAACTCCTTCCTCCCCTGAAAAGAAACCTTATTGCTTTGTCTGTAAAAGCCAGGCCACTGGAAAAATGATCCCATTTGTCCAAAGGTCAGCAATAAGGAAAATGTTCCTCCAAGCACTACTACCATTCCTCCTGGTACTACCAGTAGTAATCCCCCAGGTGGTACTAGTGTACCCAAAAAGCTAGGTGGGTGGGTATGGGAAACTGAGGTGGACCCCAGCTTATCAAGGTCCTCCTCACAGGCCTCCTTAGTCTGTGATGGTGGCATGGGATTTGCCACTTTTACTGTCAGTCCTAATTCTTTGGGCAAGTACAGACAGGAGCCACTGATCAATGGTCAAAAAGCTGTGGCCTTTAGGGGACACAGGGGCTAGTGTCACCATGGTGACAGGGAACCTAGTCCCCCCCTCAGCAGCTTTTACCTGAGTTTAAGTACCAGATGACCAACATTGATGGTATCAGGACAGATCATCCCATGGCCGTAGTCAATCTCAGCTGGGGAGGGGTCACTGGCCCAAAGAGAGTGGCAGTGTCCCCCAACTTACCTGTAGATTGCCTGTTGGGTAATGATCTAGAAAATTCAGCCTGGGCTGAAGTTGAATACCAGGCCCATTTAAGAATGTTAGGCCTCCCTGAGAAAGTTGGTGGGACCCTTAGGGCCTCAGCCCAACCCCAGGGAAATTTTGGAGTGGTGAAGCCTGAAAGAATGGCCCACTCTACTCCACCAGAGAGCAGAACGGTTGAAGAAAAGTCTTCTTCCCCCCAGACTATAGGTAAGGGTCAGCTTCCTCAGGGAACCGATCCTACCCCTTGTGAAGGAACTGCCCCAGAGGTGGTCAGGCCTGGCCTGGCAACACCCCTGATGGCAGGGGACCCTTCCAAGGTGGTACCCAGTCTGGAGCAGGTATCCTGCCCCTCTCTACCCTACCTCATTCAGCCTAGGGCTGCAGAGGTCAGGGAGGTCAGTGGACCCCTAAGGGCCCACTGTCCAGAGGAACCCCCTCATCAACAGAATAGGGATACCCAGGCTAGTAGCCCTAGCCAGGTGAAAATTCCTCAACACACTGAGGGATCCCTCTTACCATTGGGTAGGGACCTCCCTCAGATGGACTATATTGGGCAAGGGCAAACCTGGGACCAAATGGTTGCAAACCTACCCTCTCCCTCCAGTGTTCCAACCAAAGGGACCCAACCCTCAGGTGTAGGCAGCCAGAGGTTGACCCTTAGGGCCAGATACAACTCAGTCATGGAAAGAAAGGCCTACATGGTGACCAGTGCTCTGAGGAAGCTGAGACCAATTTATTAGGGCCTCACTGCTCTACTCAGACACCCCACCAGCCTTTTACTTTGCCAAAACACACTACAGGTAGTAATCCCAACTTTTGGAGAAAATCCAATACCCTTAAGGGTAGGGACTCCTTAGTGGACCATAAGACAGGGGGTATCCATGCTAGTGCAGGATCTTCCTTATATGGCCACTTAGTCAATAAAATCTCAACTGGGCAAGGTTAGCCTTATCTCCTTTCGTTTGGGTGGGGGTTATGTAGGAAGGTGGAATCTGACTGCATGGTTACCCCCACTTTTTTCCTGGTGTTTTGCTGGTTGTTGACTAGTCTGACTGGGATCCTGCTAATCAGGACCCCAATTTATCTGCTTTCTCCCTAAATTGGTTGTGAATGTACTTTAGGTACACTTCAGATTGGATACTGGGGTACCCTTATCAGTCCCTAGTATATGGTATACTATGTACCCAGGGCATAGGTATCCCAGAGGCCTCCCGGGGGCTGCAGCATGTATTATGCCACCCCTGAGAGACCATTCAAACTGACACCACAGGTCTGCTACTGCAGCCTGTGTAAGGTGGTGCCTGCACCCCTTACTTAGATATAGGTTCACTATATCTATTCTAAATCACTGCACATATAAACGTATCAGTCACCCCTATGGCAGGCCTTGTCAATCCTGAAGGTAGGGTGCTGGGTTTTATGTGAGAGGGTGCACCTGCATGAGCAGAGCCCCTCTGCAGCCTTCGGAACCTATTCTCCGGGGTTGTCTGTGATGCAGCCAACCATATATATATTTAAGTGCATTATAACCTCGCGGTAAATGCTAACTTTAAAACGGCTGCTTAGAAACATGTCGTGTTTGGTGTCAAACACCTTGGAATCATACCTCCCCACCAGTAACTGGCGGGGGAGGTATGATTCCACCCTTCTAGAGGGACCTATGTGAAACACCGGTATACCCGGTACCAGCTTTCTCGACCTGGGCATCACAAAATGGATGCTGCCAGCCACAGACACGAGTCTGCCCTCCTGCTGCTGAGCCAAGCTCGAGCAGGGGAAGGCTTGACAATAGGTTTCCTATCACAGGGAGGTGTGACCACCTCCCGGACAGGATTTAGTGTATTGGGGCTGGGTGGGTGCACTCTGAGAGTGTTTGAAGTCTGCACTGGGGGCACATTTGGTGTCCCTGTGCATAGTCCAGTTCAAACCGGTTGCAGGAGCCATTTTCTCCTGCTCTGGTGTGAAACTGGACAAAGGACATGGGTGTAGCCACCCCTCTGTCCTGACCCTCCCATAGATGGGTCCCCAGAGTTAGTCCAACCCCTTCCTTGGGTATAAAGTAGGAAACCTGACTACAGGACTTTAGATTTTACCTGGACTAAACTCTGCTACAGAAACCAGGTACTTCGACGATCTACACTACGCTGGATGACTGAAGAATCTCCCTTGGAGTAAAGGAGTTACTCCCCTGCAAGGCAGGCACCTTAACACATCTGACTGGTTTGCATCTCCCAAGCTCCTGAGGACTCCGAAGATTTCTGCAACATAGGAGGTGGGTTCCCTAGTGTCCCTGAGGTTGATCTGACCTCTCAGCAATCCTGAGACCAGTATCCCTCGTGGGGACCGTGCAACCTGAACCCCTGTGCACCGTGTCCTTTTGCAGCAGCATATGCTTTTTGGCAATCCCTGAGGCTGTTCTTTGGGCTACGGGTAGTCCGGACCCCGAGCAGTATTTCCACTGAAGATTTCTGGCCTACACTCCACGAGTGTTCCGTGGTCTGGTATTTCGTGATTCAGCTCGAGGTCCCTTTGCAATCCCTGGTTCGTTGGTCTGTGGGTCCCTGTGAAGGTAACTTTGACTTTCCTTGGGCTTTCCTGGTTGCTACCGACGTGCCCTGACTCCCCGTAGCTTGGAGAGTCCCCAGGACCTTGCTGGTCCTCACCGTGACTTGTTTCCTCTGCCCGCATGGGTTGCAGTTGCCAAGGCTTGTTGGTGTTCAATCCGGACACTGACTCCCCAGCACTCGACATCCTTTGTGGGACAGCTCACCTCCGGACTTTGGTCATCGTTGACATCTCCTGGTCCCCGTGGCTGCAGAGTCAAGCATGCCGTCGTCTCACCTGAAGCACCCGACATCGGTGGGCATTCGTCTACCGAGCCCTTGGTCACCCTGAAGTGACCCAGACTCTGTTCCCTCTGCTTTCAGGTTCTTCTCACCTTGGATCCAGGCTTGGATTCCACCGGACACTTTTCATCATCCCGGCAGCAGCACTTCTTCGCATCACGCCATTGAAAACGACGAGGGTTTCCGACACCACTTGACCCCTATGCACTCGGCTCCTCTGGGATAGGTAACACGGGTACCTCAGTACTCACAAGGGTGCTGGCCTTAGAACCTTCTATGTTCCTTAGGGTTTGCTTGAAGTCCTCTCCGAAGTGTTCTTAAACTGTAATTTTCCAACCGCGACTTTCCCATAGAGTTGTAGGGAGCTCGCGTCTGTGTTCACACACTGCACCCGTCCTCCGTGGGTCCCCTGTGTCACTACTTTGGGTGGTTCCTTGGGGTCCCAGCGATACTACGTGCTCTAGGCACTGTGGCTAGTTAAGTCGTGGTTGTTATACCGCTTTCTTAGTATATGGTTCGGTCTCCCCCTGGAGCCCGCTGTGTATTGTGCTATTTACTGTCGTTCTATTTATTTAATATTGTGTACTGTGTGCTCTAATCTCATAAAGAGGTTAGTAGAGAGTGTTTAGTAATAAATACATATATTTTATATATCTCTTGTGTGGTTCTCCTTTCATTTGGTCATTCAGGAGGTTCTGATCTGGTAAAACAAGCTGCTTTACATTCCTTCGAGACTTAGCCTGAAGGCTGCTCTCCACAGCTACCACTAGGACAGCTTTCTATAAAGGTTGTCTTTAACCTAATCATCATAAGAGTCGTTTGGACTGGTGCAAGGTGCCCACTTTAATTAGTGGACCGCATATACCAGGCCAACTTCTCACAACCTGATTGGTGAATTTGACTTCTTATAAATAAAACAAGACCAAAACAACAAAAATCCAATTGATAGAAGTTGAGTTATGAATTTTTAATGGCGGCGCAACAGAGTCGATGCGCCGGTTCTGCTACACGCAGACGGGAGATGCGTTCATTTCTCAGGTGCAAGCATCTGGGCCCACTTCCAGTGAACCAGGCAGAGGAGCGGGGTAGAGATTTCGATATCCCTCAGTCTCAAGCAACAGGAAGCAAGCCAACAAGCCCTTGGAGATCATTTCATTTGCAAGGCACCTCATCAGGGTCAGAGAGCAGCAGGCAGCAGGGCAACACAGCAGAAAAGCAAGCCTTCCAGGTCAGCAGGCCAACAAAGTGTCAGTCCTTGATATAGCACAGAGTCTATTTGTATGTCCAGAAGTGTCTGATTGGGTGGGGTCAGAGACCCAGTACTTATACACAGTTGTGCCTTTGAAGTGGAGGTGAGTTTAAAGAAGGGTCTTTAAAGTGCACAAAGGCCCTTTCATCCCAGCCCTTTCTCCAGACTATCAGTAGAGGGTAATCACTTCTTTATGTGGGGACAGGACACTGCCTATTCAGGTGTAAGTACCTGAGCACTCTTCTGCATTCTGATGGCTCTTCCTGGGCAGGATGGGAGGGAGGGGCAGACACTTATACTTCAGGATCTTATGTGTAATGAAAAGGGAGTTTAAGGCTTGGCAAAGGGTTTTAAATGCCAAGTTGAAGTGACAGTAAACTGCACACACAGGCTTTGCAATGGTAGGCCTGAGACAGGTTTGAAAGGATAGTTGTGTGGGTGGCACAATTAGTGCCGAGTGCTGCAGTCCCACTAGTAGCATTTCATTTACAGGTCCTAGGTATATGTCATACCACTTTACAAGAGACTTACAGCTAAATTAAATATGACAATTGTGTATATAGCAATTCCATCATGTTTAGGGGAGAAGCATATCCCCTGGTCAGCAGTGCTAAAGTGTTTAGAGTCCTAAGGCCAACAAAAACAGTCAGCAAAAACTAGAAGTAAGCAGGCAAACAGTTTGGAGGAAGACCACCCTAAGGGTGCCATGTCTAACAGCCTAGTACCACTTGTGAGAAGTTGGCCTGGCATATGCTGTCCACTAATTATAGTGGGCACCTTGCACCAGTCCAAACAACCCCTTATTGGAGATAGGTTAAAGACAACCTTTATTGAAAGCTATCCTAGTGGTAGCTATGGAGAGCAGCCTTCAGGCTAAGTCTTGAAGGAATGTAAAGCAGCTTGTTTTACCAGTCTATAATCTCTTGAGTGATCAAATGAAAGAGCACCACACCAGGTATATATTCAAAATATATGTATTTATTGCTAAACACACCCCTCTAGTCTCTTTATGAGGCTAGAGTTCGAAGTACATAAGTTATAAGGTATTACATTACAGTAATAGCACAAATACACGTTTGGGCCCTAGGGGCGTACCAAACCATATACCAATAAAGTGGTATGCGAACCACGACTGAACTAGACACTAGGCCTAGAGCCTCTAGAAGTGCTTGGACCACAAGGAACCACCCAAGGTAGTGACACAGGGGACCCACGGGAGACGCGTGCAGTGTAAATACACAACCGCGATACGCCGTTAACTTCTATGGAGAAAGTCGGGATCGGGAAAATAGAGGAAAGGGACACTTAAAAGAGGACTAGGACAAAACCCTTTGAGATCTAGGACTTTGAAGAGTCTCTACCCACGGGAGCACCGGAGTACTCGTGTTACCTCACCCAGGGAAGCCGGGTGCATAGGTGCCTTTCGGGGTCGGGTTTCGTCGTCGATTCGAATGGCGATCTGCTGCAAAGTGCTGCTGGCGGCCAAGAGAAAAATGTCCGGGTGGATCCAAGAGTGGATCGGAGTTCTGGTGAACCTGAAAGCAGAGGGGACAGAGTCTGGGTCACTAGCCAGTGACCAGGAAGGCGATGGACAGATGCCCACCGATGTCGAGTGCTTCAGGTGCGTTGATGGTCGTCTTGACTCTTCAGCCACGAGGTTCAGGAGGCGTTGTCGGCGACCAGGAGCAGGATTCGGGCTGGTACACGATGTCTGTCGAGTGCTGAGGTGTCGGCGACCGGATTGGACCCAACAAGCCTTGGCAACGGCAAGTCTCGATTAAGATGTAGATCGTCGATGGTGCAGACCAGCAAGGTCTGGGGAACTCACCCAGCAAGGGTAAGTGAGGGCAGGCCTGGAGCAACCAGGATGCCAAGTAAGAAAAGGATTGGCCTTCGTTAAGGGCTACTAGCCAACGGGCTAGCGACCGCAAAGGAGCCTCGTAACGCCGCATGTAGAGCTGGCTTACAGGACACTCGTGGAGTGGGAGCCAGTGATCTTTGGTGCAGGTAGTGCTGGAGGCTAGGGCTACTCGGAGCCCAAAGCACGACTTCTTGGGAGACCCAGAAGATGATGCACTTGCAAATGTGCTCGGTGTCCAGGGGTCACGGTCTCAAGTCACCCACGATAGCCACGGGCCTCAGCTTTGCTGGGGACTCAGGGGAGCCTCGGGGAAGTCTGAGAATCCACCTCTGGTGATGCGATGACTTCGGCGTCCGACGGGAGCTTCAGAAATGCGAACCGGACAGATGCTTCTTTGGTGCCTGCCAAGCAGGGGAGTCACTCCTTGACCCCAAGGGAGATTCTTCAGTCCTCTAATCTTGTCGTAGAGCGTAGAAGGTCCAGGATTCAGTTTCAGAGTTTCATCCAGGTATAATCTAAAGTCCTAAGGACTGGGTTCCTACCTTTATTCTAAAAATAGGGGTTGGACTACTCTGTGGCCCCACCTATGGGTGGGTCAGGGCAGAGGGGTGGCTACACCCCTTTCCCTTTGTCCAGTTCGCGCCAAAGCAGGGGCTGCAAGCCCCTGATCCGGTTTGAACTGGGGTATGCACAGGGACACCAAATGTGCCCCCAGTGCAGGACTTCAAAGCACCTGAAAGTGCTCCCGCCCAGCCCCAATACACATTATCCTGTCTGGGGAGGTGGTCACACCTCCCTGGGACAGGAAACCTATTGTCCAGGCCTCCCCTGCCGGAGTTTCGTCCAGCAGCAGGAGGCCAGACTCGTGTCTGTGGCAGCAGCATCCATTTTGTGATGCCAGGGCTCTGGAAAGAAGTTACCGGACTAGTCAGAGTTAACATGTCTTTCCCTCTAGAAGGGTGGAATGCTACCCCGCCTCCAGGATTGGCGGGGGTAGTATTCCAAGATGTTTGACACCAAACACGACATGTTTAGGTGCAGCCATTCCAAAGTTAGCATTTTACCGCGAGGATATAATGCGCTTAAGAGTATATGGTCAGGCGGCACTACAAACAGCATCAGAGAGGGTCTCCGAACGCTGCAGAGGGGCCCTGCTCATGCAGGGGCACCCTCTCACATAGGAACCACGCACTCTGCCTTTAGGATTGATAAGGCCTGCCTTAGGAGTGACTTATAGGTTTATATGTGTGTATGTATTTCGTGATATAGGTAACCTATATCACTGTAAGGAGTGCATGCACCACCTTACCCAGGCTGCAGTAGCAGACCTGTGGTGTCAGTTTGGATGGCCTTCCAGGGGTGGCATAATACATGCTGCAGCCCCTGGCAGGCCTCTGAGGTACCTATGCCCTTGGTACATAGTATACCATATACTAGGGACTTATAAGGGCACTCCAGATCCCAATCAGTGATGTTCCTAAGGCACATGGAAACCATTTTAGAGAGGAAGCAGCTAGGCTGGGGTTCTGATTAGCAGGGCCCCAGCCAGACTAATGTCGAAAAACAGTGAAGCATCAGCAAAAAGTGGGGGTACCCATGTGAAGCAGATCCTACTCTCCTACACCACTAAACCAATGGATGAGGGCCAGACCTCTGGAGGCAGCACAAGGAGCTCCCGCCTTTGAGGTTTTGCTGGGAAGGGATCTGGCAGTGATGATAACTAGGGGCAGAGGTGAGGCCCTTTGAAGAGCTCTTTCCAGAGAAAAAATTGAATTTGCCATGATGGATTGTTCCAGAATGCTGTGAAGGAGGGTTGGGACAGGGGTGGAGGGATGATGTGGCATCCTAGGATTGGCTAGGGGTGCTTGTTATGTAATACTTTCCACCCTCACTCAGTTGAGAGGACCCTGGACCTGGGAGGCAATGACAGCAGAATGGATGCTCAGCTGGAAAGAGAAGCCACCTGATGCCCTGCATAGATGGAGTAAGAACTTTGTCACCAGCTGATCCGCAGGACTAGGATGGGTCTCTCCAGGGACAGTGATTATGGCCCCCTTATGCCATCTGTGGTCAGGACCAATTGGGGGGAAGACCTGGACTCCATTGCCACCCCGCGTGCTCTGCAAAACAGCCAGGAGGCCATGGGACCTGGAGAATGCTGGGAGGAGAGTGCTCTGCTGGTCGTTAGTGGAGGAACTGATCAAGATACCAACAAGTGCAGGAGAGAAGCATCAGGAGCCAGGCAGAGGAGAAGGCTGGTGCAGGTAGCCAGAAAAATCCAGCTCCCTGCAAAATTCACCCTTTAGAGCCCAGAAGGACTGTTGAAAATGCTTCTAGTGACTAGGCTCCAAAACAGGAGCAAAACAAGCCAGAAAATAAATAATATCTGCCCGCCGTGCCCAAGATATGCTGCCATAAATATCTGCCCTTTTTAAAAATTGCAAAAACTATAAACGAGCATGTGACCCTCTGCTAAGATTTCTTTGATTACCCCTGGAGTGAGCCAGGATCTATGGATCGGCGCAACTGTGTTTTATTATCTTATAGGGTGGTGGGTGTGCATGAAGCCCCCCTCCCCAAGCTAACATTTGGCCCCAGGGACCCGTCACTCAGGGCCTGCTGCAACAGTGTCCTGGGGATAACATTCCCTGAGGGAAAATGCAGAGAGCCATGCATCAGGGCCTGTAGGGTGCTCACCCGTCCCTCTGCCCATGACTAGGGGGGGGAGGGCAGGTGCACCCCACATTACAAACCTCCTGCTCATGCTCCAATTGCGGGAGGAATAATGCTTCTGCCACTGCCCATACTGAGCAACATGGGCGGAGCAGCACTCAACGGATGTCAGCCGAGTACAGGGAGACAGTGGGGCCAAGGAAGACCTTGGGGCTCTCCTGCAGCCCCCAATAAGTTGTACAGCTGTGGGTGCCTCTGGTGGGACCAAGGCACCCATTACATTTTTTTTTAAAAAGGTAAGAAAAGCAGCGGGTTGGCCCACTAATTAAATATGCACAGGAGGCCACTGGAGCACCCCAAAATGCGCACGGGTTCCACATCACTTTATTTTTCTCTTTTGGGGGGCTGCAGTAGGTGCAGCAACCACACTCCCCACCCCCCCAAAGAATGTGTTAGGAAATTAACTCTATGTCTCCCAGAGAATTGAATTCCTGACCCTGGGAGCAGTGTTCATTGATTTCAAGCACACAGAGCTTTTGCTCCTGGGCTCTGGAGTGTGGAAACTTCTTGTAGTTGGCCCTATGGCTGCATTATGTGGACTAAAACCCGCAAAGAAATACTCTGACACATATATTTGATACTGTTTAGAATATAAATGTTTTATTGGTGATATTGCTACTGAACACTGCAATGCTTATTCTTATAATAGTTTAATAATTAAACCAATAATTATTGTTTCCATTGGTTTTAATTATAAATGTTTTATTGATGATATTCCTCATGAATGCTGCAGTGCTTAAATGTATAATGGTTGCATAATTATAGCTATAATTATTGTTTCCATAGGTTTTATTGGTGATCCATTCATGACATGATTATTGTTATTAATGAGTTGACACCCTGACAAAGCCAGTAATTGTATATTATTGTGATACTCTGACAAAGTCAGTAGCACTGCCTTATAAATAATGACACCGCCTTTATGTTACACCTGATATAGGTGGGTAGGCATTGTGATTATGGGGTTCAGCACCATCTAGTGGTGGAATGGGATATTAGGGTGTCATCAAAGGTATTTCCATCTACCTGCTGCATATATATTTGCATTTTAACATTTAGGGTCGTATTTACAATGGCTTATTGCCACCAGAACGTCACTTTTTATGGCATTCTGATGGCAATAAGCCCTTTGCCTTATTTAGAAGGCGGTTTTAAATAGGCCCCTTTTCACACAGCACTTAGCGTGAAAGAGGGGAGGCAACGGGTGTAGCAGTGGGCGATCCGCCACAACACCCATTGCTTTTGACCCTGCCCCCTATTTACAAGGGTCGCGTAAATATGGGGCAGCGCCAAAAATAAGACTAGGGAAAACCTGGTCTAAACCTGGCGAAACACAGGGAAATTATTAATTTCTCCTCGTTTTTGCTGTTTCTATGTGTGCTGCATTATGCAGCACACATAGAAACAGCAAATCGCCATTAGTGATTGTTCATGTGCATGAAGGTTTCCCTTCCTGCACATAAATAATCATCTAAAAATGTCAAGTTTCATCTTCTATGTCTGCTGCGCACATAGAAGTTACAAATTGCCATTATGGATTGTTTATGTGCAGAAAGGGACACCTTCCTGCACATGAACAATCATTCCCTGCAACACAGACACCCTTGCACTATGGTGCAAGGGTGCCTGTGTTGGCGCTAGGCAGCTAGATTTAGCGCCAGAGCTAGGGAAAACACTGGGGTGTGCTGCATTCTTGTGAATATGGTGCATCCCTGTGTTTTTAAACTGACGGAGTGCGGCGTTAGCAATTTTGGAGCTACACCGCGCTCCGCCAGTTTATTGTAAAAATGGCCCTTAGGGGCATATTTGCAACAGGCAGCGATAATTATCGCTGACCTTGTATATGGCATTTTTTTCTATCGCTGGAATATTTCGCCAGGCTACCGTTGTATTAACAACGCTTAGCGCCATGGCGATGTATATTCCAGCGATAGCGCCCTTTTCCATGGAACATCGCTGGTTTTCCAGCGATGTTCCATGTAAAACGACAATATACTTGATGATACGACCTTGTGGTCGTATCACATGAATCCACCTCCCATGTTAGGTATGCCTTAGTCAGGAATTTAACAGACGTTAAATTCCTGCGTTAAGGCATACTTAGCGCGATTAAAATAATCGCTTCCCCACATTGTAAATATCGCGAAGCTGCCTTCGCGATATTTACCCATGTTGTTTCCACAGACACGCCTACTTTGCATCTCATTAGCGATGCGAAGTTAGGCGTGCTGGAAACGGGAGTAAAATCAGCAAAACACGCGATAGCGTGTCTTTGCGGATAAGGCAATAAAATTATCGCCGCTTTTCGGCCGAAAACGGCCGCAAAAGCGGCGATCATTTTTTATCGCCGCATTGTTAATATGCCCCTTAGTATTTTGCAGTGTGTTTGTGTGTGTGTGTAATAACTGTACTTTTCTATTTTATGAGAAAAAGCATTAACTGAACAGTAATTTATTGGGTGTTGTTGAGTGCCATTAAATTGGAATTTCTAGCCCACACTAACTCTCCTGAGTAAGCCTTGGACTGCTCTGTTTTGCCACCCTAAGAGAGTCAAGTAGTACAATGGAGTACTTGGTTCACAATGACAAGAACATTGCAGCTGTGTTACTTGTACAGCGCTCACATCCTTCACAACTAATAACTCAATTTCTAACACAGTGTTGTAGTATAAAAGAAAAAAAGTGAAGGGGGATCAATGGTATAAATGTGGTTGGTGTCAGGGCAGAGATGTCTACAAGGACTGTAATTATGGAACTATCTTCTCACCTAGTCTCTGTATCAGGATCACTGTTTCTGTTGGAGCCCCAAGCAAGTAACGCAGGTGGAAGCAGGAAAGGTATAATGAAATTTGCAGGGGTAGCATGTCATCTATAGGTGGCTCCTTCAGGCTTGCCAGCATTTCATTCCAGTTTCTGGCAATCAGGGGGTTACGCAGGCCCTGGGCCTGTTCTCTGTGCAGGGCCTTGCTTTTAGCCCCAACCATTTTATGACCACTTGACGCCACCTCTCATACATGGGAGAAACCATACCTTGCTTTCCATTTCATGGAGACACCTCATTTAGATAGGAGCAGAGCAAGATTGAATAAGCAGGCCACTACCTTAGTCTTTTTAGGTCTTTAAAATATCTCCGAGGCACAGGTTTCTCAATTATTAGAGACAGCTGTACCAGTAATGGGTACTAATCCACTTAGTACTTTGAAACTGTAGGTTGTTAAGGAGGGACAGGACCATAGCATATGTGGGAATAATTGGAACTGACAGTGCAACCTGGGCAGGAGGTATTAGCGCTGAGTAAAAGTTTGTCAATTGCAGAGGGAAGAAGTAGGCCCTATGTAAAATGCTGAGTTGCTTGAGTGAAATGTTGCATTACTTGAAACAACGTTTGGGTACACTATAGTTCTGACTTATTCTTTATCATGGAATACTCTCTGTAAGGAAGTGGCCCATTAGTTGTGTGGCCTGCAAAAGTAATGGGTCCACATTTGCCCTCCACTGGGAACCAAACACCCCATTGTAGTGCTTGACTCTCTCAGGGTAGCAGAGCAGTCCAAGGCCTACTCAAGGGAGGTGCTGTGGGCTAGTAATCGCCATTTACAGGCAAACAAGAGTGAGCCTCAATAAATAATTGTCCAGTCGGTGTGTTTTTTGGGGGAAAAAGGAAAAGTACATTTATTGCACACACACTACTCAATACTACGCAGTAATTTACAAATGTACATAAGGATAGTGGAAATACCTTTGATGACATTGCGTAATCATCTCTTACCCCCTAAAAGGGGTAAAGATCAACAAACCACATGTCAAGAATACCATCCTTTTAGGAGTAAATGCAATAATCAATAATAACCATGTGTAATTGCATTTACTGGTGGCAATACAGCATATGCACTTTGACCAGTAATCCCTGTCAACATTTTTATTTCAATAAAGCATTTAAAAATGATCATCACATGTGTCTGTGTGCTTCCTATAGATATTCTAATGAAAATGCAATCATAAAAACATCCCCTACAGGGCATTACATTTTGAACGTACAACATGTAACCATAGACTTAGCCTCTAGAGGGCACTGCACAACATTTACCTTTCATTAGACACCTTCAGACCACAAAACTGCAGCCATAGACTTAGCCCCTAGAGGGTAGGGTGCTCCCAGCTCTAAAGCATATGCTCCAGACTGGGGAGTGCTTGAGAAACACAGGTCAGGCTTGGGGTGGTTCTCTTTTAAAGACCTCCCAGACTTAGGGCCTATAGTTCTGAAGAAGATTCTGGGGCTTCCTTGGGGTAAGCTGCGGCACTTCTGCAGCTCCCCCATGCATTTTGGCACTTGTGGTGGTGGCCCCACCATCTTAGGGCCACAACAGTAAAATGGCTTTTGCCTATTTCAAGCCCCGCAGGGTATTTATTATGGGGCGCTCCCTTGTGAGCTTGCATAAGCCATTAGAGGCTCCGGCGGTTTCCCTTGTTGAAGCCACTCGGTGTGTCCTTTTGCCTTTATTTTTAAATTCCCTTGTCTCAAGGGTGCCTGTTCCACTGAGGCACACCCGCCGTGTGTCCCACCCTAGGGGGTGCAACTCAGAGAGCCCCCCCGGCTGCCCCGCTGGCTCCCCAACATGGTAGCTTCTCCACTGGAGCTGGCAGCACTCTTGTGCCCTGCCCACTCCTGGGGGCAAGGTGCAGGTGTTGGAGGTAGCCACCTGCTCCCCCCGACATGGCAGGCCCACCACAGATGGGGGAGTGCAATGATACACTCCCATCCTCCTTCTTCCCATCGGGGCCCAGAGATGGAATCACAGGCCCGCTACCTATCTCGCCCTCGGGAGAGCGCAAGGGTGCTCCCCGTCCCTCATGACATTGGGGGCCCTGAGTTGGGGATACTCCATTCCGGGCCCGCCAGTCCATCAACTGGCCTGGGGGTTTGGATCCCCAGACCCTCAGAATGCTGATTTAGGGGACCCCACGCACACCCTCTATATATATAAAAACTGTATATTCTCCTTGCAGTGACCCCGGGGCCCTAGTCCACCCCGGAATAAGGAAGCTCTCTGCCAGTGGAGCCCCACACTCTCTGGGCTTCGCTTGAGGGGATCATAGGTCAAATCCTTCTCCTGCTACCTTTGGGTCATTTTGCATGCTTTTGGACTCATTTTGCTCCAGGTGGTGAACCCTGGCCACCTGGAGCACTTTCCTTAGACCTCCTGGCCTGTAAGGTAATGAACTTGGCAGGGATCTGGTTCCACTGGCTCCCTGCGCCAGTCTTTCTCCTTTTAACTCCTCTGGGCTTCTCTCCTCCTTGTTGTAGAAGTCCAGTTCTTTTCCCCAGCTAGTCCTTAGCGATTGGAAGGGCACTAGCTTCCCTCATACTGAGGAGAGCCCCACTGATCCTGGAGTAAACTGAAGTCAGAGTCCTTAGTTCAGATGGGCATCAAGGGTTCCTCCTTACAGTTGTCCATGGCTGCCGCCTCCGGTCCCAGAGTCCAGCAGAAAAACACAACCAAGCTCTCCCCCTTGCGCAAGACCTTTTAAGTTGGGGCAAAAAGTTCTAGAAGTGAAACACCTCTGGCCTATCCTGATGTGCCATGTCACCTCTCCGCCCCATCCCAACCCTCCTGCACAGCCTGCTGGGACATTTTAAAATAGTGTCACTCAGGAGTAACCAGTCACATCTGCTCTGGGGGCTTCAGCTCTACCCTTGCTGACATCCCTGTCAGGGCCTTTCCCACCAAATCTTCAAAGGGATCCCCCACCCTGGTTGGCTCCAAAGGTATGGGCTTCCTCCACTGTTCAGTGGGCTTGGGCTGTCCCATCCCTGGTACAGTGTTACAGCTGATTTATTGATCCAGATCCTTCATCCCCATCCCTTTCCTCCTCAGGAGCAGAATAAAGCACTGTTAATTGCTCCCTTTGTGTAGATTGGCCTTTGTTCCTGCTGCTGGAGAGAAATGTAATTAACGTGGCACAACAGGGTGACAAAAGGCCTGGGCTCTGATACTGAGCAGAACCAGAGAAATATGACAATCCTATATCACTAATAAGATTTGCAGATGTCTTTCTGAAACTTGCAGAATCGATTTCCCCACACAGGTTACACCCCAATTCGATATGCTACTGGTCTCTGTAGGCCAAAGGGAAGTGAAACTGCACTCTAAGGCAGTCTTCCCTATTGGTGTATAATGAAGTGTTACTGCAGACAAGACAGTAAACCACACTGACTTTCCCTATGAGTGTACACTAATAGTATGATGCCTACCCCAGGTCAAAATCCGATCCTGCAGAATCCCCTCTGCACCAGGCTACCTGTGCACAGTTACCGGGCTGTGTGCGACAGGAGTCGCCACTAACATCCCTCATACGTGTGCATACGTGTGTGCATACGCGTTCACATTTAACCAGAGAAGTGCCCCTTATCCTTGCTGCATTGCAGTGGCCTCATCTCAACAGGCAGACACTGGCCATAAATACGAGCTGTCCATTTACCGTTAGTTTATGGTGGGTGAGTCACCAGTTGTGAGGCTCACCCAAAGTAAAAAGGTCAAAAGCCAGGTGATCAAAAGCAAAGAATTTGGGACGATTTGATGGGCAGAACCCATAGCCTTACACTCTCCATGTTTCAGATTACTATGTGACACATAGGGACTTTAGTAATGTGTATGTATGCTATTGGAGTGCTTTGTACTGCCAGCTAATCTGTCTCCAATTGCTACCGATCACGTATAGAAACTGAACCAAGGAGTGCATCTCAGGTTCTGTGACAGTGATGGACCATTAGTTCTACAAGGCATACAGTGTAAGGAACTGTCCCTCGTGTATAGTGACTTCTTCCCTCAGTGAGCTAAAGGGAAGGATCTGGCCATCTCGAAATAGATTGTCTATGGTTGAATGCCTGTATTGATTCACTTTTTGAGTTCTTAAGTGGTAATGTGTCCCCGTATACAGGGAGAATGAGCAGAGGGATAGCAGGGCATAGAGAGAGACATGCCTAGTGATTATTAAAGTGCTTGTGAAGCAACTCAGTGCTGTGTGTAATAGGCAAGACCACCTACATGCAGGTCTATCATCTGGAAGTAAAAGTCCATGTAATGTCTCAAGGCATAGTGATTGTACACCTGCAGAGGTTTCCTCCTGCAAAAGGCCTGAAGGCCATTGATACAGCCATTAAAGTTGGGTGACCAATTAATAATGTTCAAAATTTGGGGCTCTCAAAGCCCCAAATGTACCAGTATGCGGAGCTTGACCAGTGCGACGCTGCACCAGCCTTTATGCAAAATCATCTCCTCTACTAGTGTAGTAGTGTATCCACCTCACAAACAAACTTCCTTGTGAGAACAATAGTAAGATTATCAAAATAATACAGCAGGCAGAGAAGGACCATCATTTTGGAGAGGGGAATGTTTTTCATGGGGCTGAGTTGGAGTGTCCTCCAAGAGCAATTTTGATCCTGAGGGCATTTATCGCTATAGTGAGATTCCCATTAAGAAGATCCCTATCAATGTGATATATCCATATACCTAAATGGTGTATACAGACCACCTCACATTTGATGGAGCCACCCTCCCCATATCCTGCTTTGTCATAGTGGCCTTAGGGTGTAGAGGGAATATGTATGATTTTGACCAGCTTACATGCGACGCGGAGGCTGCACTAAAGCATTTAAAAATCTGGTCTATGCCGACTTGATCATCTTCAAATTCCCTGGACTATATCAAAATGTAATCAATGTACAAAGACACAGCATGAGTTCTGTCAGCTAGGGGAATGATTGATGATCTTCAATCCTGCCTCAATTTGATGGACGACGGTTGAATAGCGAATGCAAAGAGAGAAAAGGAGTATCCTTGCCAGGTCCCAATAAATTGTGAAGAGGGTTAGATTAACTTGCCCAATCTGACCCTTTCCCGTTAGGGTCTGGTAGAGCAGCCTGATCAGTTGTTTAGTGAGCTTGCCAAAGCCTGAGTACTGAAAGCCTTTTCAAGGTCTAAAACCAAAGAAGTGGAATGTGGCCAAGACAATGGAGCCACCTCCATGAGCCTGTAGATTGTTCTTATGTTCAAAATGTGTTTCGCCTTGGGATAAAGCCATTCTGATCCAAATGGATGAGCTGAGGCAATAGCTGGAATATCTGTCCCACCAGAATCTTTCAGAGTATTTTATAATGAGAGATTAAAATGGCTATTGGCCTCTATGAAGCAGGTTCTTTAGAGGCCTGCCCTAGCGAGGTTATTAGGGCGCCTGGGAGCGATGGCAGTAGTGAACCTTTGGTGACTACTGCTTTGTACACAGTAGCTAGTGTAGGCAACAAGGTGTCAGCATAGATCTGGTAGAATCCACGAGAAACCCATTGGTGCCCGGAGTCTTGCATGGGGCTAAATCATGCATAGCTTCCTCAATGTTCTGAGCCATTAAGGAAGGGTCCATCACATCCTGAAATTCAGGAGGCGAGGGGTAGAGGCAATGTGGTAAAAAAGTCTACAGTCACCCCATCAGGATTCTCTTAGATAAAGTTTGTGATAGTAGTCATAGACACCATATGTATATCTTGCTAGGAACATGCAAGTTCTCCCTGCAAGCTTTTAAGAAATGTTATGAGCTCTTGGGCATTTTTACAATTGGTAAGCCATGCCGACAACCCACCAGCCTTGTACCCCTCAGTATGGGTACAAGTGATGTAGGCTGTGTAATTTAAGCATTTTAGGGCCTTATTCACAAACTGCACTTTGTAGTACGTTTTGTAGTACTATAAAACATATTATAAAGTGCTATTCACAAATTACGAGTGGAGTTTATGCCTCTGCATTACCTATACTTATATGTGCAGAGTTGTCCCCCTCGACTCTGGAGTCTCCACTCACGTAAATATGTGTTTTCGTAGTAAATGTGGAAGGGACTGGTGGGATTGGGTGGAAAAAGGGACAGACTTATTACAAAAGAGGATGAGATTAGAAAGAAGTAAGAGGAGTGTAGGGATGGTCAGGGAGAGTTTTAGGGAGGAATGCTACCCACACACAAGTAAGCCAATTGCTCTACACAGGGGGGTGTAGACATGAAACTTACACTTTTATAGCAAATTATACTTGGAGTTTGTGAATACTGAAAAGTAGTAAATTTGGAGCAGAGTCAAGACTGATTTGCATATGGCTGGGTCCAAACTGTGGTGGCATGGTGAGTAATAGAATGATGGCTTAAACCCAGATCTTTGTGACAAGGGGTGAATGTTTCATTTTTCAGCATTCCGTCCATCATTTGTTCCTTTTGCTTTTGTTGCCCTAAGTGGGAAGGGTATATTCCCAGATGTGGGTCCTGTGCTCACTGTGCCACTGGATTCAAGTTAGCCTGACTGATGAGGGGTGATACCCCAAAACGAATCCTAGGATGCTTGTTTCCTGTCCAGGGAGGACCTGGCCTGGCAGTTCAGGCTGGACTGCTCCCATGGGGAGCAGCATCAAGACTGATTTACATATGGCTGGGTTTAAAGTGGAATGGCATGGGGAGCACAAAAACTATGAATTTAGACCCAGATCTCTGTACTGGAGTGAATGTTTGACATTGTTCAACATTCAGTCTATCAATTGTTATTTTTGCATATCGGAAATTCATGGCATTATCTCTCCAAACTGGGCAAAATAATAGCCCAGTGATTCTTGAAATATATGACCATTCATAACATGATGGCTCAACCTCTGGGGAACACTACTCTTGGTATATTGAACAAAGTTCTTGGCACATTGCATCCATTCATGACAAGACAGTGCCCACCCTGGGCAAAAAGTGTACCCTCATATAATTACGGTCATTATATTATGTGGGTTCCCACTCTGTGCGTTAGCCTTAGCATACTGATGATAATTCTAAGCATATTGGGCTATCTATTGCATGATTTATTCAAAATTGTCCAGCATGCAAGCCCTGGCATATTGTTGATAATCGCTGAAATTTTGGCCCTAGTATACTGCTACCCTTAGGACAATGGGGGTAATTCTTTAAGTATTTTGAACATTCATGATACCTACCCCAGGAGAAAAGTTGGCCCTAACATAATGGTAACAACTACTGGTCTTGTGAGTATCTATTGGATAATGATTCCTAACTTAGGTATACTGCTAGATCTATAACACTGGTAGGCCTGGCATATTGGGGTCATTCATGACATGACATGATATTGTGATACTTCACAAAGCAAGGCATTATCTATCCATTGGTTACAGTAGGACAAGATGCCAAATTATGTTTGAGCGTCTGACCATGTTTGAATATAGTCACTTATACTTGCTTTGCATGCCTGCTGCAAATCAGTGCTAATGTTAACTGCTCAACAATTTCAGTGATCACCAGTTGCCTCTACAAATGCGGTGCCCAATCCAAACAAATCAGTCAGAAAGCAACAACTAAACAGGCTGTTGCTAACCTAAAGAAAAAAATATTGTTTTTGCATTTTCAAATGTGCCGCATTGTCTTTTAATTGCAATAGGTTTAGCATATTTGTTGCTAAAGCACCATTGAAGCCAAGCCTAGAATAGTGCTTGCATTATACCTACACAAAATCTAGAAGGTGGAGGATATTTAGTTTTGAATGTGAACGTTCAAAATCCTTTGTTGATAGCCGAAGCTAATTATTCAAAATTGGCCAACTTTGCCGTGAGATCCTGCTGATGCTCCAGAAGTCTTGGAAAAATATTCTAAGTCTCAACATTTCAGAGTTTCTAGAGCAACACATCTGGGTTACGTATATGGCTTCTAGGACCTCATGGACAGCACTTAAGGTCTAGGACTCACTCCAGCAGAGGTCACCAGTAGTGTCTAAGAACTGGCAGGGTGGCTGCTGGCAGGCAAATACAAATTATCATCCAGGAGCCTCAGTCAGCGTAAAGGTAAATATTTTAAAAGTTACTTTCCTAAATATTTATTAAAAATCTAACTGCACCATTGAATTGGTTTGTTTAATAAATATTAAAAATAATGTTTGTGCCATTTTTCTAGCTTGCCCCAGACCTGAGAGAGCAGAATTAATATTTTAATCAGCAGCCTAGTTTTCCTCATAGGACAGCCAGAGCCTTCCACAGTGAAAATAGCTTTTGGGGACTTACCACTGTAGGGACATGGTAAAATTAGATTTCAACGTGTCCCACTTTTAAATACTGTGCACCCTACCTTATAGGATACATGGCCTATGTAGGAGTGACTTATTAATATTAAAACAGAAGGTTTTTTCCCCTGTCAAAAGTGTTATTTTGATAGTTAGGACTGCAGGTTTAAACTGCTGCAGTTAGGCTATATTTGTATGCTCGAAGCAGTGCCTCCCGTCACATTAGTAGATGGCTCAATAAGTACTATAGTCTACAGGTGACACTTTCACTTTTTATTCCAAGGGTATAGTTTCTACACCATGTACTACGTTGCTTGTTAAATATGCCAATCAGGGATTAGCCAATTGCTACATGCCTTACAGGTCAGAGCACACACACACATGGCACTACATAGCAAGGTACACAGTTTACAGAGTCAAAAGAACAAACAATAAAATGCAGCACAAAATAGGGAGACCATGCAAAAGGGGTATTTTCTCATGGGGGTCATTATTTTTTTTTCTGTACCTCAACGCCATGTTTTATTAGCGGTGATAGGCAGAACAAAAAAAATATTGCACCGTTCACCTCAAATAGTGCAGGGGGTGTAATTTACTTCCTCTACAGGCCCCTACCCTAGCTGGCAATCAAGGGAAGGTTTCCATAGACAGAGCCAATAGGGCTCTGTTGACTGAAAAAAACCTAAGTTCTGCATGACTCTCATTGTGAAGGGGGCTAAGCGATAGATTTACAAAGGGCTTGCTTTGCCTTTGCGTCACCATGCAAGCCCTGGTATTTATTAAGTGACGCAAAGTCACCTTGCGTGACTCTGTGTGGTTTAGTAAATTCAAGGTAATGCAAGGCAGCGCATTTAGCTGCCTTACGTAACCTTGTGGCAGGTAGGCGTTCCATGGGTGGAGTGTGGTCATTCGCACTAATCCACCCATGGATGTTCTTGCATTCCAGGATTTACAAAGAGTTGTAAAGCTAGGAATGCATCTACATTATAGATCTTTATTTCTCCTCATTACTTCCTTTTTCTAGGTGTGATGCATAAAACAAGTAAAATGCCTTTAAGGATTGCTTTTGTGCAGGAAGGTGTTCCTTCCTGCACAAGAACAATCCTGCTCATAACAAAGGTGCCTTGCATTGGTGCTAGGCAGCACACAGTGCACCAACAGAAGGAGGCAGCAGAAATGCGCCATATCTTTGCAAATATGTGATGTCTCCTTTTCACGCAATACAGAGCACCAAGTCGCCTTGCTGCACTGCCTTGTTTGAAATGTTAGTAAATCTGACCCCAAGTGTTTGGCAGACAGTGTAGTCTGTTTGTGATGGAATAGTCTCATTTCACAATTGTTAGCAAATAACAAAATAAGTCATACCTCACAAAGTTTCCCATACTTGCACCTTATAGGAAATTGGGATGTTAACAGTAGAGGATCTGAATCCTGCACAAGCAACAGTTCCACAATTATCTCCTTCCTGAGAACAAGTACCCCACTGTACACCTGACTCTCTCAGGGTAGTGAAGCAGGGCAGTCCAGGGACTACACAGAGGAAGTGGTGTGGGCTAGTAATCTCCATTTGTTGGCACGCAACAACAACACTCAACAAAGTATTCAGTCTGTGCTTTTTCTTTAAAAAATGAAAAGTACATTTACTACACAGACTTTACTAATTATTCTGTGTTAAAATACAAATATATGCAGCAGGTAGATAGAAACACCTTTGATGACACTCTGGTCACACCCTTATATCACATTTCACTCTTAATAGGTCTTGAACCCCATAATCACAATACTTCCATCTATACCAGATAAGACATTACAATATACAAGGTGTTGTTTTAAATAATGTAGGCCTGCTGGATTTTTCAAGGGGTCACCGCCAATGCATCAATATATACAGCACACCTATTAGCTTTATCAAAGGGATACCACCATAATAAAAACAATAATCCCATGTTAGGATGCATCATTAAAATCAAGAACCATTTTTAAACAGAGTTAATGTAAATATTGCACTATCATCAACAGTCATTGTTAATGAAGCACTGCAAATAAAGTATTGTCAACCAAACATATCATTTCATATGACATATGCCATAGTATTTTTTAACATTTTTTGGGTCACAGAATACCAGCCATATGGCCAACCACTAGGCGTCCCCAAACTCCAGAACCAAGGGGCAAAAGCTCCAGCTCTCGGAGTGCTTGAAGCAAATAAGAATGTTTAAAGGGCTACTTAAGTGGGTAGCATAATCAGTGCTGCAGGCCCACCAGTTGAATTGTGCTGACCTGCTGCCTGTTTCCCTCTTGCCTAGTAAAGAAGAACTGGACCTGCAACTTTATCTTGAACCCAGGACCCCAGATGTGATTCAAAGGGCTAGTCTGCTGGCCTCCTGATATGAGCTTCAGGGACATAAAAGGCTCCCCAACAGATCCTGGACTTGTCTTCAGCATGTTCCTGACTCCAAGAGGTGCCTCTCAGGTCCTTGACCCTTGGTGTTGGTCTTGAACTCTTACATCCAAGATTTTGGGCTCTATGCAACAGCGAACGGCCCATTCATACCATAAACTTGTAGCAAAAATCAGAGCAAGCCTCCACATGTCTGTTTCTTCACCAAGCTGCATCTTCAACTCTTGGGAGACTGCCGACGCGAAGCCCCAGCCTGCCCGTCGGCGGTGCCCGGCCTGCTCTTCACACCATTCCGACTGCCACCCACTACGTTATCCTTGCTTTCTTTGACCTTCTTTCATGCGAACTGGGACTTTTGGCACAAAACTTGAAAAGGTAAACCTTCAGCAGGACTAACCTGGGACTTTACTTGACCGGCGCTACATCGCGGTTCGCCTGAACGTTTGACTTTGACCCGTCCAGCGCAACCAGATATCCCCGGTTGGTGCTTTATGCTTTTAGCTGCTATATTGTAGTTTATTCTTTACAAATTCATAACTCCAGTTCTACTGACTGAATTTTGTCATTTTGGTGTCAAATAATTTATTAAAATTTACTCTGTTTTTTAACATTGATTTTTCTTGTGGTGTGTTTTCACGTTATTACTGTTTGTGTGCTGCATAAATATTTTGCACATTGCCTCTACAGTAAGCCTGACTGCTTTTTGTGCCAAGCTGCCCAGGGTTAAGCACAGGTTAATTTAGAGACTTTGGGGTTCAGCCTGGAAAGGATTTTGGCTGTTGCTTAACCCAAGCTCACACCCCAGTCAAGCAACAACCCAATTGTGGCAGCAGTGGGATCAGGACTTGTACCACATATGTTACACAAAAATCCCATATAAATATTTTGACATCAGAGTGACCTCTCTTTAAATTTATCCTTAGTTTTTCGAGTGAATATTTTCTCCCTTTTCTATATTTAATTGCCCTACCTTCCTTTATTGCACTATGGAGCTGGAGCCATGCCACTTTGACACCCTCAGCAGGGCTGAGCTGCTGAAACTCTGTAAGCAGAAGGGACTGAAAGTAGACAAGAAGACTACTAACTGGATCTCCCGGTAGGCCTCAGAGCCTTTTAGGAGGTACAAAAGTGTTAGGCCACCTCAGAAGAGGATGAAGTGGATACCAATGAGAAGGAGGGAGCACAAAAAGAGGATGAGGAGAGAGTGATAACCCAGCCCAGGGTCCTGAGCTTTAAGGAGAGCCCAACTCGACCACACCAGTTGACCCGGATGCCCAGGGTGGAGCAGGGAGCAGTGTGTCTGCCAGGGGCCTGACCCCACAGGAGCTGGAGAACAGGAAGGAAGAGAGGAAACTCCAATTGGAGCTGGTCAAGCTAAGGATGGAGGAGAAAAGGGTGGCCCATGAACTCAAACTCAAGGAGCTAGACATAAAAGTAAAGCAACTGAAGTCCAGCAGCAGTGACGGCAGCATACCAGCATTGCCCAATGGAGAGGTAGGAGTCCACATACCCAAAGACCTGGTGCCCAGTTATGTGGCGGTTAATGATATAAATAAGTGGTTCTCAGCACGTGAGGTAGCTCTGGGGGTACACAAGGCCCCAGAGAGGTAAGGGGCTGGGTAACTTGTGGAGGTAATTGCCCACGGTGGGGAGGGACACAGTCCTGAAACTTGAGGTAGAGGAACAAGCAAATTATGCCCCCATCAAGCAAATTCTTCTTACTAAATTTGGACTGACCCCTGAGAAGTACCGACAGAGGTTCAGTCAGAGACAGCCACAAACTCCCAAACCAATCCTGGGTGGACTTCTTTGACTATTCCAGCAAGGCACCGAAGGGCTAGGTGTGTTGCAGCAAGGTAGATGATTTCACTGGGCTGTACAGCCTGATTTTGAGGGAGCATATGCTCAATACCTGTTTTCCAGAGCTGTGCCAAAACCTAGTGGATAGCGAGCTTGCTGACCCCAGGAAGCTTGCTGAGGAGGCGGACGTCTGGGTCACCACCAGAGTGTTGAAAAAAGGTACCTGGCAGTGAACCCAAGATGGGCGGTTCAGGTTACTCCCAACTGAGTGAGGGGGAGGTCAAGGTAAACCCAAACAAGCCTCAGATTAAGAAAGAAGGAAAGGGTTCTCATGTCCCTTCTGAGAAGAAGAAGGGAACTTCTGGAGGGCGGTAACCCAGGACGCCCCATTTCCAACCCGCTGCTTTGATTGTTCTCTGCTAGGACACAATCAGGGGCGCTCGGTCAGTCCAAAGAAACCATCCACTGGTGGGACCTCTACAGAGGTGGGCAATATGGCGTTAGTGGTAGGTAGTTCCCAGAGGCATGAGATAGATCATGCTCTCCTATTCTCCCTTAGTTGGGGGTTAACTCAGAGGGTAGACTGGCGATCCTTGAGGGTGGGAGTCATCATTCCACCAGGTCAAGGTGAATGGGGTCCTGTCACTGCTCTGAGAGTCACCGGGCCAGCCAGACTATGATAGGGGAAAGTCTGGTTTCCCCAAAGCAGTACACTGATAAGGTGTGTAGGGCAACTCAGGCCCAATGGCAGGTATTTGTCCACCCTATGGCCCTGGTATCCCTGGAGTGGGGTGCGGAGGTGACCCAGAGATGGGTCATAGTTAGTCACCATATGCCAATTGACTGTATTCTGGGGAATGAGTTGCCACCAGTGATAGAAGAGCAAGGAGGGGTGGTGACTCATGGCGCCCTAAAGCTCAAGCATGTAGGCACACAAGTCCCAATCGGAGGGTACAGAGTCCCAGATGGATAGGCAAAGGGAGGAAGGATTCACCCCTGACTCCTGTTCAACCTCAGGGTACAGATCATGGGCTGAGTGACCAGTCTAAGGCTAGCACCCCTGGACTGGTGGGAAGGAGAGTAGAAAAAAGGTACCTAACACCTGAGGCTGTTTTCCCCCACCTTGAGAAACCACAAAGAGCAGAGCTCCTTAGATGACCTGGGGCCTGGATGTTGAAACTGACAGCTGTCAGTGGCCTCTGTTGGTTACTGTCCTTATGGGCAGAGTTTTCCTTGGGTTGGGGACAGAAGTCTGATCCATGGATTGGAATGGGCCACATCCCTTTGTTTGCAATGGTGGTACTGTCTGCCTACCGGGATGCATCTGTGGGTAAATTAAGGTTAGGCGATGCACATATGGGGTCCACAGATGTGTAGAAGGGTTCCCCATAGGTCAATTCAATGGCTCAGGACAGTGTAGACAGCGGGATCCAACTGAATTCAGAGGGACATACAACTGGCACAGGCCTCTGCAGTAGAGGGCTAGTGTTCATTTTCATTTGCCTAAACAGGGAATTCCATCAAGGTATTGATTAGTCTCCCCTGGATTTAGGCTGGAGAGGAATCGTGTTGGACAAGGTCCTGTCTGCAAGGTCACCCCTAAATATTTTGCCTTTTATCCTCCACTTTTTGCTTAATTCGTTTTTGTTGGCCTTAGGACTCTATGCACTTTACCACTGCTAACCAGTGCTAAAGTGCTTATGCTCTATCCTTTAAACATGGTAGAATTGGCTTATACCCAATTGGCATATTCATTGTATTTATAATCCTAGTAAACTTGTACTACATGTGCCCATGGCCTGTAAATTAAATGCTACAAGTGGGCCTGCAGCACTGATCGTGCCATAAAATTAGGTAGCCGTTTAAACATGTCTTAGGCCTGCCATTGCAGAGCCTGTGTGTGCAGTTTTAAACTGCTCTGTCTACCTGGCAAAATCAACCCTTTGCCAACCTCACATCTTCATTTTTAATATATATTTCACTCTTAAATTCCTTTTTCACTACTGCAAGGCCTATCTCTCCCACAGGATAAAATTGGAATTGCCTTATTACATTTATAAGTATAATTTCCAAATGGGAAGAGATGATAGGTTCATGTTTGGTGCCTCTGGAATCACAATTTAAAATCGTAACTTATGGGGAGCCGGATTTTAAATTGCAATTCCAAAAATGCCACTTTGTGAAAGTTAAAGACACACATATGATGGACAGAATGCAGAGCAAATCAAACATTCTCCCCCAGTCAATAGATCTGGGTTAAACCCATTGTTCTTTTGCTCACCATGTCACCCCAGTTTAGACCCAGCCATATGCAAATCAGTCTTGACCCTGTGCCTCATGGTAACAGTCCATACCGAACTGCCAAGCCAGGTCTTCCCTGGACCGGAAACAAGCATACTGGGACCAGTTTCGGGGCATCACCCTCATCAGCCAGGCTAGCTTGAATCCAGTGGCATAGTGAGCCCGGGACCCACATCTGGGCATACCCGGCGCACTTAGGGTGAGAAAGCAAAAGACACACAGATGATAGACGGAATGCATAGCAAATCAATCATTCTACCCCAGTCAATAGATCTGGGTTAAGTCCATCGTTCTTTTGCTCACCATGCCACCCCAGTTTATACCCAGCCATATGCAAATCAGTCTGGACCCTGTGCCTCATGAGAACAGACCGGAAACAAGCATCCTGGGACTGGTTTCGGGGCATCACCCCTCATCAGCCAGGCTAGCTTGAATCCAGTGTCACAGTGAGCCCAGGACCCATGTCTGTGCATACCTGGCGCACTTAGGGCGAGAAAGCAATAGACACACAGATGATGGACGGAATGCAGAATGTGAAAGTTGGCATTTTCATGCCTTGGCCATTTGGTGCCTGTAGCCTGTCTTGGGTCACTTGACTGGGTGTAACTGACCTTTGAATTTGTAATTTCCTCCCCTACAGTCTCACAATAGTGGGGTTAATGTGTGGCTCAATTGGCCATCTGCTGGCAGGATGGGATGGAGCTTAGAACAGCCCCACTTGCAACTGACTAGCGGTGCTCTGCCTTCACACAAAGGGCCTAACAACCCCAGATTGGTACAGCAGGCAGCTTGGAGCCAGGTCAGGGGAGCTAGAGAATTCCATGCAATTCAAAGACACTGTCTAGAAGCTTCTCCCACCTTCCAGAACCAGGGCACTCTGGTATAAAAAGGGGACCTCAGACACCAACTCTTCATTACACCTCTGGACCAGTGGATACTTTGCCAGGAAGAAGGGCTGCTGTGCTGCTACCAGGACTGTCACTCTGCTTGACTGTTGCTCTGGAAGAACTGTTGCCCTGCTGTGCTAACCTGTTGGCTGATGCCCTCTTGCCTGGGGAAGAAAAAACAGACCTGTAACTTCATCTAGAATTCAGGACCCCAGAGTGACTCAAAGGGCTAGTCTCCTGGCCTCTTCATCTGTGTCTCAGGGACATAAAATGATCTCCGACAGCTCCTGGACTTGTCTACTCTTCAATGAGTTCCTGACCCCCAAGAGGTGCTTCTCAGGTCCTAGACCCTTGGTGTGGCTCTTGGGTTCTTAAATGTGAGCTTTTGGGCTCTTCGTGACTGCAAACAAGCCAGTTCATACAGGAACCTCCCCTCTCACACCAAAAATCAGCACGACCAACCATAAGCCTGTCTCTTTGCCCAGCAGGATCATCATCCCATGGGGGATCGCCAACGCAAAGCTCCTGCCTGCCCGTCTGTGATTCCTGGCCTGCTCATCACACTATGCCAACTGCTGCCCTAGATGCGCTCCTTCCTCCCCCCAAACTTCTTTCATGCAAATGGGACCCTTGGCACAAAACTTGAGAAGGTAAACCTTCAGCTAGACTAATCTGGAACTGTATCCGACCCGTGATCCATCACCGTTGGCCTAAACGATTGACTTTGACCCAGTCCAAGCGACCAGAAATCCCTGGTTGGCACTTTATGCTTTTAGGTGCTATATTGCAGTTTATTCTTTACAAATTCATAACTCCTGATCTACTGATTGGCTGTTTGTCATTTAGGTGTCAAATAGTTTATTAAAATGTACTTTATTTTTCTAAATTGTTTTTTTTATTTTTTATTCTATGTGTTTACTTTATTACTATTTGTGTGCTGCATACATACTTTACACATTGCCTCTAAGTTAAGCCTGACTGCTTTTTGTTCCAAGCTACTCAGAGTTAATCACAGGTTAATTTTGTGACTTTTTGTGGTTAACCCTGCAAGAGATTTTGGCTTTTGCTTGACCAGGGCTTACACCCCAGTCAACCAACAACCCATTTCTCACAATTCATTTATAGTTTGGTACTGAGTTGGAGAGGGAATGATGTCCATGTGTGTATGTGTGTGAGCGTGCATGCATGTGTGAGTGTGCAAATATGTATACCTTTCACTATTCTAGCTTTCACATTTGGTGGTAATTGTTGCTTTATGGGGCATTCATAGCATGAGGACCCCAAACTGGTCAAAATTCTAGCTTGAGCATACGTATTGTGCAATTCTTGGAATGCATGACTATCAATGACATGATGACTCAAATTCTGGTGAACACCGGTCTTGGTATATTGATGGAAGTTCTTGGCACAATGCACCCATTTATGACGAGATTGTTCCCACCCTGGGCATAATGAAGAACATCAGATAATGTTGGCAATATCTGGTATTACGGTCATCAATGGCATGGTTGTTTCCACTCTGGGCTAAATACTAGTCTTGTGATATTGAAATTTAATTTTTGCCATATTAAGCCATCCTTGGCGTGATTGTTTCACCTTAGCCAGAATACCGGCCCTGACATTTTCTTGGGAATTCTTAAAATTTTGGACCACCCTTAGCATGATGGCTCCCATCGCTAGTATAATGCCACTTCTAGCAGTATTATTTACATAGCCTCGGCATTCATGACACCCACCCCTGGAGAAAAGAATTACTTGGCATAGTGGTGACAATTACTAGCCTTGAGGGTATCTATGGTATAATGATTCCCACCCTAGGTATACTACTAACTCTACAATAACAGTGTTCATTTTTGAAATATTGGCATCCTTCCTGACATGAAATGGTAATACTTTACAAAGCAAGGCAAATTCAAAAATCTTTATTGTTTTAGTTACTTAAAACCATAACAATTTTTCAATAAATCAGAATTTTTTTTTTTTTTTTAAAGATAAAGCAGGGCTCTTTGTGGGCACCCATATTAGCCATGACAAGTAAAGGTGTACAGTGAGTGAAATTATCATGGGGCAAGTTGTGGTTAAAATGGTCTAAAAAGTGCAATGACAACCAGGTCTTCCTTGGGCCGTAATTAAAACAGATAAAGTGCAAAGTGCCGGTGTTAAAATCCCCATCGGTGAGGGGACTTGGCGGGAAGGGAGAGTGCAAAGTCACACCTTAAAATACTTAGGGGGTGATTAGGATGTAGTGCGGATCGCCACCGCCCGCATGGCGGTGGCGATCCGCCCGCCATTTCCCACCGCCCGCCTCACATTTCCCCACCGCCATATTAGTATGGCGGTGGGGACCCAGGCGGACGGAAAGACCGTCCGCCGGTTTTTCGCCGGTAGGCAATCCGCCCAATCCGGGCGGAAAAGGCCTGCAATATGGTGGCGGTGCCTTGCAGGCACCGCCATCCATATTAGGATGATGGCGGTCACATGCCTTTCCATGGCGGAGACTCCGCCATGGAAAGGCATGCAGAGAATGCCTTTGGGGGCCCGTTGCGGGCCCCCTGGGGGGTGGGGTGGTGGGGGGCTGCACTTGGGGGGTACACATGGTAACCCCCAACATTGGCATGCACAAGGTGGCAGGCACCTCATGGTGCCTGCCACCTTGTGCATGCCAGTGCACACAGTGCATTCCCAGCATTGTGGCGGGCGGTGCTGTGTGCACCGCCCGCCACAATGCTGGGAATGGAGGATGCCACTGCCACGGTGGCATCCTAATGCTGGTGCGGGACCGCCACACCACTGGCAGCCGGTCCCAGCACCGCTAGGGTGGCGGGCGGACGGAAGTCCTCCCGCCATCCTAATAGGCCCCTAAGTTACCAGTTTTCGAACAGCTGTGGCGGAGTGAGGGGAAGTAGGGCGGGGGTGGAGTAGGTCTTCAAGCTTTTTGACATATGTTCCGCATCTCGGTAGGGTTTGCGTGCCAGTGTGGGAAAAACACAGTGCTGAGGCCCCCAGGCATGACTTGATGTCCTTTTATAGAAAGAGTGGCTTAAGGAGAGATCTCCTGGGGACATTGAGCTAGGGATAACAGCACAGGAGGTGGAGCCATGATTAGGTTGTGTAGTTGCATAATCTGCAGGCCCCCCTTTCCCCATGGAACCCATTGGTTAAAATCGGCCACCTGCAGGTCTAACAGGCGCATAAACAAGATATTTCTGTGGGCCAAACCATTTAGGCTGTCTGAGAGGTATGGTTGTGGCTTCCCCCGTAAATAAGAGTCATTCAGGGGGGATAAGATGGTTTAGGCTTTTAAAGACCGGTATCAAGCAGATGGGAGGTTAGTTTCAGCTGCCTGTTTATGACCCTTTTCCAGGCTGTGTAGGGAATAAGATCCGATTTTAGCACTGTGCCTTCGATTTCTAGTGAGTTTACGGCTTTTTTAATTTGTCGGTACCAAGAATTCCCTGGGCTCTTGAACGTTTTTTTTAGGCAGGCTTTAAGAGTGTTTTCGGGAGCTTTTAAAACCCTTATGCAGAATTTCAGGGTATCGGCCTCGCAGGTGAGTGATTGTCTTGGAAGGCCCAGCTCCAGCCGTAGTCTAGTCCTACATATGTATTTGGGGAGTTGAAGTTCTCGCTTGTAGGCACAGCATTGGTATGGTCTAGGCTAGCCGTGCATGCCTCTGGAAAATCCTGTTGCCCATAGTGAAGAGCCGGGAGAAGAGTGGCTTTCATAACCTTTAATATGGGGTGGGCTGAGGCGCTGTTTAAGGTCTTGTTGAGACTGATCAGGCTGTGTGTTATGACTCCGGCTTTCTTTTTCAGGGCAGCTAGGTGGACCGAGGGTCTGGAGGACTCACTAAACCATACCCCTAGATAGTTTTACTTTGTAGTTGTTTTGATGGATGCAGCTCCCATGCTCGAGGTTAGGAGATTCTTTTTTCTGCAGTGACCAAAAATCAGGACTTTGGTCTTGTACTGATTAATTTTGAGAGAGTTGGTGTCTTTATATTCCTCTAACCTGCTGAAGGTGCATTGGATTCCGATTTTGGTGTGGTCCATTATGACGATGTCATCAGCATATTGTAAAATGTGTAAATTAGAATGGCTCAGTTGAGGTGGAAGAATGTAGCTGTCATCCAGGAATCTCCCAAGGTCTGCTGTGTAGAGGATGAAAAGGAGGGGAGCGAGGACCAATGTTCCATCTAATTTATTTTTTTGCTGTGCGGCAATGGAGTGTCTATGTGCACACTTTTCTGAGCTGTGTCCGCAACTGATTCATAACAGGAGTCACTACATGAGTGAGCGTGCTACCTCTAAAAAAGATGAAAGGCAACACCTCTCTTTCATTTTGGGATAAAATGGGAGGTGTGCAGGGCCTAAAGTTTTCTTTTTAAATAAGTGCTATGATGCAGCCATCGTTGGCGGCATTATATCTCTCATTTCTTTTTTGTTATGGCAGGTGCAGGTGGGCAACATGGACAACAAGAGGAGAGAGGGAGAAGCAAGCAAGAACACAGAAAGATTTTGGGGGCAAGCAAGTAAAAGCAGGGAGAGTGGGAGGTAGCAAGTAACAATACAGATAGCTGGAGGAAAGTGGGAGAGGGCCAGCTTCAACATGGATAACGGGGGCAGGGAAAGCAACAAGACAGACAGCAGGATGGGGAGAAGTACATGAGTGAGTCAGATGTAAAAGACCTACTCTGTTAGAGTGCTTAACCTATAGAAAAAAGTAGCACCTAATAAAATGAGCAGTGGAAGGATACAAGTAATACATCAATACTCCAGGGGAGAGACAAACAAACGAAGAGGAAGGAAACTTACGGCAGCTGACCATTAAGATGCAAGCAAAGATGAGTAACAATGAAGCCAACCAATAGTAAGTAAAAGGTGGCCTTCAAGCCTACTGTATATAAAACAAAAGATCTTGCATGCGCTGTCCTAGGCAAAATCTAAAACACGGGTAACATTTTCTGGTGCTCATATAAAGCCCTCCAAGGTCCTTGGACCAGGTTTGCACTATATAAAATTGTGGAACGAAAATTGTTTCCTGGTGTGTTAGCTTAAATGGATCAACCCACATAAACCAAGAGCACAACTCCAATCAATAAATCAATCAGGGTTTTATACAGTGCACTTCTGACCCATGAGGGTCTCAAGGTGCTGAGGGGGGTGTGAGGAGCTCTGTTGGGGTCATTTGAAGAGCCAGGTCTTGAGGTCCTTTCTGAATTGGTGCAGTGTCAGGCTTTGTCGGAGGTGAAGGGGAGTTCGTTCCAGGTTTTAGTTGCGAGGTAGGAGAAGGAACTTCCACCTTCTCTGGTCCTGTAGAAATGAGAGACGGTGGCTAGGGCGAGGTCGGCTGAGCGGAGGTTTCTCTTCAGGGCGTGGAAGGAGATTCGGTCATTGAGGTATTGGGGTCTGGTGTTGTGGAGGGCTTTGTAGGAGTGTGTGAGCAGCTTGAAGGCTATTCTTCTTTTGATGGGGAGCCAGAAGAGGCCACGGAGGTGTTGGGTGATGTGGTAGTGTCGTGGGATATCGAGTATAAGTCTGGCTGCGGCGTTCTGGACGGTTTGGAGTATGCTGAGGAGATTTTTGTTGATTCCGGCATAGAGGGCATTGCCTTAGTCCAGTCTGCTGGTGAAGAGTGCATGGGTGATGGTTTTCCTGAAGTCGGGAGGGCTCCACCTGAATGTCTTGCGAAGTATGCGGAGGGTGCTGAAGCATGGGGAGGATACGACGTTGATCTGGCAATTCATGGTGAGTGAAGAGTCGAGTATGATGAGAGGTTGCGTCCATGGTCCATTGGGGGGTAGGTTTCCGAGGGCAAGGGGCCACCAGGTGTTGTCCCATGTGGAGGTGTGGAGCCGAGAATGAGGACTTGCGTTTTCTTGGAGTTGAGCTTCAGGCAGTTGTTGCTCATCCAGGTCGCGACGGCTTTCATCCCTTCTTGGAAGTTGCACCTGGTGATGTCGGCTTCCTTGGTGAGGGAGAGGATGAGCTGGGTGTTATTGGTGTAGGAGACAATGTTGAGCCTGTGGTTTCTGACGATGGTTGCTAGGGGGGCCATGTAAAGGTTGAAGAGTGTGGGGCTGAGAGAGGATCCTTGGGGTACTCCGCATCTGATCTCTGTTGGTTCTGAGAGGAAGGGCGGGACTCTTATTCTCTGTGTTCTGCCTGAGAGGAAAGATCGTATCCAGTCAGAGGCTTTTTCTTGGATGCCGACGTCGTGGAGTCTGGTGGCTAGTGTGTGGTGGGAGACGGTGTCGAAGGCTGCTGACAGGTCCAGGAGGATAAGGGCTGCCGTGTGGCCTTGGTTGAGGAGGGCAAGGATGTCGTCAGTGGCGGTGAGGAAGGCGGTCTCGGTGCTGTGATTGCTGCAGAATCTGGATTGAGAGGTGTCTAGGATGCTGTTGGTTTCTATGAAATGTGCTAGCTGGGTGTTGACTGCTGTTTCGATGTCTTTGGCAGCAAAAGGAAGCAGTGAGATGGGCCTGACATTCTTGAGGTCCGTTGGGTCTGTGGAGGGCTTCTTTAGGAGAGGGTTGACTTCGGCATGCTTCCAGTTATCGGGGAATGTGGCGGCCTCGAGGGAACAGTTGATAGTTTGGCGAGCTCTGGTGCGATGGCAGTGGCGGACCTGTGGAAGATGTGTGGTGGGCAGGGGTCAGAAGGTGCTTCAGAGTGGATGCTCTTCATTGTCTTTCAAGTGTCTTCTGTGGTGAGAGGGGTCCAGGTGAGAAGGGTATGTTGGGTGGCGTCGTTGGGGGTGGTTGTTGAGGCGGTGCCATGGTCTTGGTCGTCGAAGTTGTCATGGAGCTTCTTGATCTTGAGGTGAAAGAAGGAGCTGAGTTTGTTGCAGAGGTCTTGGGAGGGGGGATGTCGGTTGTTTCGCTGTTGGGTTTGCAAATTCCTGTATGATGGCGAAGAGTTCCTTGGAGTTGTGGGCATTGGAGAGGATTCTGTCTTGGATGAAGTTTTTCTTTGTTGATTTGTTGAGTTGGTGGTATGCTGTGATGGCTGTTTTGTAGGCGGAGCCTGCTTCCGGGGTTTTGCTGTTTCTCCACGTCTTCTCCAGTCATCAGCAGGAGTGCTTGGATTCTGGGAGATCTGTGGTGAACCAATTGGCTTTCTTGTTGTGTCGTCTTGTAGTGTTCTGGAGGGGGCGCAAAAGTGTTGGTGCAGTTGACGATCCATTGGTAGAGGTTGCTTGCCGCTGTGTTGGCATCTGTCGTAGTTGGGGTGGAGTGCAGGTGAGGGTGGAGGTGAGGTGTTCTTCAGAGACTTTGTTCCAGTTACTGCGTGGGAGGCAGCACGTGTGCTTGTGTGCGGTGGGTTTGGTAAAGGAGAAATGGATGCAGTGGTGGTCTGTCCAGAGCAGTTCCGTGGTGTTGCTGAAGCGAATGTTGTTTCCTCCAACAAAGATGGGGTAGAGTGCATGTCCTGCTGTGTGAGTGGGGTGGAGACAGGTTGCTGCAGTCCTATGTTGGTGAGGATCTCCAGGAGGGTGGAGGTGCTGTGGTTATCCAGGTGGAAGTTCAGGTCTCCGAGTAGTATGCAGTCGGTAGAGGCAAGGGCGTGGGGCTCGATGTGTTCAGCAATGACATTGGTGAAGGGGGTGCAGGGTCCAGGAGGTCTGTAGGCAAGTGTTCCGTGGAGCGTCGTTCTGGGGTTAGGCTGGATCTGGAAGTGGATGTGTTCCATGGGGGATGAGTCGTCGTCCGAGTTGGTGGTTGTCAGTTGGAGGGAGCTTTTGTAGACGATGGCGAGGCCTCCTCCTGGGCGATTGGAGGGGTCTTTTCTCAGGATCTTGTATCCGTTGGGGATGGCAGTTGCGATGTCGGGTGCAGAGCTGGTGTTGGTCCAGGTCTCTGTGAGGAAGGCGACGTCGGGCATGTGAGTGTTAAGGAGGTCCCAGATTTCTACGGCATGTCTGTGCAGGGAGCGTACGTTGAGGAGGATGCAGCTCAGTGGCTTGTGCGCGGTGGCGTCTAGGTGGGTTGGGTGGAGCTGCTGCGGTCTGGAGGTGGGTGAAGGTGCGGCGGCAGTGTTGGCAGGAGATCGGACCTTGGGTGTTGCTTGGCATCGAGAGCTGGCAGTTGTTGTTCTGTCTGGGGTTGAGTGCGTGAAGAGTGCTGGGGTTGTAGCGGTGGGTGGTCTGGGGACCAGGTTCCCTCATGCTGTTTGTGGTCAAGGGCCCGGATAGGCGCAGACGGGCTTGCCTTTGGCACGCGCATTCGCGTAGCAGCCGCCATTAAGTAGGGATCAGCTGGGAGGTGGGAGCTACACCTGGGTGGTAGGGGCCACGGGGGCAGCAACAGCGGGAAGTGCGAGGGAAAGGAGAAAAAAGGCAAAGAGAAAGAAGCAAGAGGCAAGGAAAAAGGCAAATACAGAGAAAAAGGCAAACAGAAAAAAGGCAAAACATAGAAAAACAATGCAATGAGGAAAAAGGTAAAACACAGAAAAGAAGCAAACAGGAAAAGGCAAAAGACAGAGAAAAGAGGCAAACAGGAAAAAGGCAAAACACAGAGAAAAGAGGCAAACAGGAAAAAGACAGAAGAGGGCACAAAACTGAGTGGTAAAGCAGAAGAGCAGGGTGCTCTTCCACTAGACCATCAGGGATGAGGCGCAGGCAGGAGCCTGTGGGTGGAGGATGGCCTCAAACACCTACCTAGCAAGGAGCTCAAGCGGCGCTAAGGGAAGTCCCACAACGCTGGAGCTGCGCGGGGGGAGAGCAGTGACTCTGACCAGTAGGCTTCTAGACTACAATGGTTGTTAAATGAAAATCCAACTTTCAGCATTTTAATGGAATTGAAAACGGTGGGCATTGAACTCAGAAAGGGCTAACAAGAAGAAGGGCCAGATATGCAAAGGAATTTTGTGTTCACAAAATGTCTTATTTGCAATATCGGACTATTTGCAACCTTAAAATATACCTTTTGGTATGTAGCAAATCCAAATTGCAGTACAGTAACATGTTATCAAACTGCAATTTGGGTTTGCGACTAAATACCGAATCAGTATTTGTAAGTGGTATGTTTAGGGCACCCCTTCCAACGACCAATTTCAAATGGGCTGAAATTTTTTTTTGAGGCCGAAATCAGGTTCAAAACATTAATAGTTTACTGACTACACAAATGTCACGGTAACCCTTTGTGAATGCTGCCAAAAACTTTTCTTAGATATGCAGTGGTCCCCTCCCTACTCTTGAAAACATTTTACTTTTCTTTTATTATGTGTTTTTTCAAATATATACCATTTTCCTTTAAGGAAAATGGGCTGTATTTAAAAAAAAAAAAAATTATTGCTTTATTTAAAAGCAATCAGTCATGGTGATCTGCTGACCAAAGCCGGCCACTCTCGCTGTGATGGCTGCGAATCATAGTTGATCGCATTTTGTGACCTACCTTATTAGTATTCATGAGGTAGGTTGAATTGTGACCCACTGCAATTTGGCATTTTGGGAACCAACCTATTAATACATAGGTCGGTTTGCAAAATATCACAATGGTTGCAAAAATACTGGTCGCAAAGTGCGACCAGTATTTTGTGACCAGTGCTTTGTACATCTGGACCAACATATTTAGTAAAAGTACTTTTTTGGTGTAATTTAACTGCCATCACTTGTGCCTAGCGCAGTGCTTCCAAACGTTTTAGAACCACCTAGCTCTAATGGACATGAGGTGGGCGATTTTTTTATGAAACTAAAGGATGGTGTGTTAGCGCATTGTCATTTACAGAGCACACATTTCCATTGAAATGGCCACTAAATTTACACAGACATACAGCTTTAAACTATATTGTACATAAATGATAATGTGTGGAAATCAGGTTTCAGGTAATATTTTTTATTTGTGCATCACTGAGTAAAGGGTCTTGATTTGTTCTGATCCTATTAAAATCTTTGTTTCACTCACACTTCAGAATTATACAGAAATATGCTTCATTTTTGCTTTCCTAACTGCTGAATTTTTACAGTTCATTTACAGGTATTCACATGCTTGTTGTGTGCTATGAAAAAATGACATCCTACAGCCTTTACATTTTTTACATTTCACGTCCCCCAGCAAGATTGCCACATAATTCACTTTGCTTTTCTTTCTCTGACTGCAAAGTGAGAGGAGTTTATAAACACCAGTTCTGTGTTAAAAAAACATAAGCAGCAGACAAACATAATGTGATTTTTGACCTACATGTTTGAAGCGTGCATTAAACGTGACAAGATAAAGAATTCAAAGGCATATTTATCTATAGCTTGGACATATCACCATAAATTAAGGTTCTGGAAACACCGGGCTAGAGCTCAAATGAAAGGAGTGTCTGTAAACTGTAAAATGTAGAAAGATAGAAAAAGAATATAGGGCCTGATTACAATGATGGGGAGACCGCTACCGACAGGCAGTCGGTGGCAGTCTCCCCGCCATCGTAACCAACTTTACTGTCTGCCATATTATGAAGGTGTGCAGATGTGTGGCGGTCGTAAAGATCGGTGCGGCAGAGGGGCTCGTAGTCCCTACACGGATTACGATGTCCCTTTCCGCCTTCCTGTTCATGGCGGTTAACCAGCCATGAACAGGCAGGCAGAAAGGGACATTGGGGCCCGTAACAGGCCCCCCTTACCCCCTTACCCCATGGACCTCAGACACAGGACCTGGGGGCACCTATGGTGCCCCCCTACATATCCCTGCACCCTGTGGCAAGCACCGCATGGTGCCTGCCTCGTAGTGCAGGGAAATGTAAATTGTCCCTTTTTTGCATTGTGGCGGGTGTTGCAGTCAGCAGCACCCGCCACAATGCAAAACATAGGCAATGCGACCGCCTCGGTGGCGGTCGCATTGTAATTCGTACTGCGGGACTGCCGCCTTGTAGGCGGGCGTTCCCCAATATGAAACAATGGCAGATGGACTGAAGTCCCTCCGTCATCGTAATCAGTCCCATAGTTTCTGCTGAAATAAGTAACTCTTTGTAATATGTTTATACTTTTGATTTACAGTGTTGTGCTTATTAAATTCCTATTCTTTTCTGTAACACAACAAACATATGTCACAACATTTGGAGGCAGCTCACAGTAATCTGCCTCCAAAGGGGTCAAATATGGTTCATTCTGCGGTGCTTTAACTAAAGCGAGCCAGTTACGCCTGCCCTGCATTGTTCTTTTTTTTGCAGGCACCCGTATTTTTGCTGGTTTTCAGACGCCCATAAAGAGCTCTCCTGCTGATCAGCAGAAGGTCCCTTTGCAATGCGCGCTCTGGAGGGCCCCCTGCGAGACTATAAATGACCATGTGCGCGCCGCCCAGGCGCGCACTCTAGAGGGAACAGTTGCGAGGATGCACCCTTGCTTCAGGCCGTCATTGGTAGAAATGTTTGAGGATATGGTAGAAGGGCCCATTCTCATCCATAACCATGTGTTTGAGTGCAGAGAGATAATGGCTCCAAGCAGCTGCCAGTGTACCCCCCAAGCATTTAATTTTCTCCAAAGGGTGTTATGGACCACTTTGTCGAAAGTTGCACTGTAGTTGATGAAACAGCAGTAGAGAGGGGGCTGAATTTTTTGGGCTGCTCGGGGACTCAAGATGGCAAGTCCTGTGATGTTGTCGATTGTGGAGTAGGAGGCCAGTTTGGAAGTAGGGTAAGAAGTTATTTTCTGCAACCCATTCCTCCAGCAATTTAAGAAAAGACCGGGCGTAGACTTTGGCCTCTAGATCTAGTAGGGCTATAAGTAGGTAGTTGGAAGGGATGGTCTGGTCTCCATTTTTTGAAGATCAGGCATAGAGTTGAGCCCCTACATGAGCCTGGGATTTGTACTGCAGTGTAGACTTGATTGAAAAGGGGAGTTAGCACCTTAGTCCAGTCCTCCTGTGCGCATTTAAATATGCTTGTTGGGATCCCACTGGCCCTGGGGCTCCGTCATTTTTCATGTTTTTTAAATATCTGCAGACCTGGGCTGGCATCGCCAGAGCTTGAGTTTCATCCGACGTGTTGTCTACAGTCCCCCCTACTGAGAGCGTCGCTGGAATCTAAAGGCTTTCTGGTGTATTGTGTTTTGACATGTCACACCCATGATTCTTCTGGGACCGAGTTCCTCCTAGTGCTTTGGGAGGATCGAAGTTTGTGATATAGTTCCAGAAGTAGACCATTCTTTTCTCATTTAGCATTCGATATATTTGTATCCATTCCTTTTGCTTGTTAAGCTTCTTTGCCTCCCAAATTAGTTTTTTGTGCGATTTGCGTAAGTTGACAATGCTTTTAGCAGAGAGTGCTGTAAGAATTGGCTTGTGAGCACAAATTGCCCTCCTTAGTGCTCTTCATGCATTGACAATGCCCCCGTTGTGGGACTTTAGGGCGGATTTTTAGAGAGCTGATGTGAGGCACCAGGTCCCGCTAGGTAATCTCTTAGCTTAGTTATTAAGTCATCCCATCTCCGATAAGAGTTCACAGGGGATTGTTGTTAAATACCAGGATTACATCTTTGAGCCATTTGCCCACCTTGGAGGAGCCTGATGCTCGCCATTTGATTTTCCCGACTAGGGTGTGAGCTTTGGACAGTGAGGATTGCCCTACTTCTATGACTGTGGCGACCGTTGGGGCTTGTAGATCAAATGTTACAGTAAGGGGTTTAATAGTCGCTTTCAGTGCGATTTGAGATCTCCAATTTAACCAAGTGGCATCCCAAGGGAGCTGACAGGAAGATGTAGGCTATGGTTGTGATACCCTAAAATGTTGCGGGGAATTGAGCATGGGGGTCTTGTATCTGAGAGACTTGTTCCGCTGAACGTAAATTGTAGTTAGATAGTTGGGTTTTCACGATTTCCTGTTCTTTGGTTTTGTGTACTGAATTGTGGTTGCTCCCCAGTGTTTGGTGGCAGGCAGTTTGAGTGTTTTAGTTGCGTTGTGATAACAGTTTATTAGAAGCAGGGGGGGGGGTCTTTTGTGTTGTTTGAGATCCCAAAGTTTAGAGCTGCTTGCCAGGTTGGGAAGTTTCGGTAGAGGGTTACAGCTGTAATCTTGCAGGAGTGTTTGATAAAAATTGAAAGGCCCCCTGATGGCCGCCCAAAGAGATTGGTCCATTTTGCTGGTTTAAAGAGCTCGTAGTAACCATATAAAACCATTGGAGTTAGAGCCCAGGTCTCCTGGAGGCAGATGATGTCACTTTTATTCAGGTTGGTCACCACAGGTTTGCATGTGAGTATTGACCTCAGCCCTGCCACGTTCCAGGAAGTGATTGTGAGTTTGGGACTTGCCTGTGAGGGTGGAGCGTAGGGGTGATTTTGGGGGTTCCAGCTAGGACTGGTTCCCTGGTGACCCTCGGTGGGGGTTACCCGGCCGGCTCCAACTGTTGGGGTTGTTGGTGGAGTTTTTCGTGCGTCTCACCAGTTGTTGTTTTTTGGCGCATGAGACTTTGATGCCGGTTTCAGCTTTTGAAGTGCTGGAGAGCCAGTCATGTGTGGCGTCCCACGTCCTTCTCAGCCCGCTCTTATAGGGCCTTGCTGAGTTTTCCTGTTGTTGCATGTGTGCATATTTCTGCGAGCAGGGCATCCAGAGCTCAATGCCCCAGCCTTTGAAGGTTCTTGCTTCCCCGAGAATGTGTCCCTTAAGGTCGTTCTTGAGCATGTAGTGATGATGGCCTCCGAGGTCCCTTTGTTGGGGATTCGAGCAAACTTCACTGATGTTAAGTCAGAAGAGGTTATCCCCCTGAGGCCAGGGATGTGTTTAAATAGGCGTAGGAGGTTGTTCCTATTGAGTATGTCATGCGAGCCCTTATGGATGTAGTGCGGGATGAAAGCCAGTTCTTGCCGTTCATGGGTGCTTGGGCCAGAAGGCTTGCCTAGTCCTAAGGTTAGGAATTGTGGGGCCTGGGGAAGTTGGGGGAGTTGGGCTGTGAAGTCTAGTGGAAAACAGCTTTCCCCGGTCGGACTTTGGCTGTCGTGCGCCTGGGCTAGAAGTTGTCCGAAGAAGGTTGGTTGGAGCGAGTTGGCCCAGAGGGCATTTTGAATGCAACTGGCAGGAAACAGAGTAACCGAGCCTAGCACGCTGTTGTTTCATATGACGTGTGGGATCTCAGTGTAGGTAGTTGTGTCTGTTGTTTGTTTCTCATGTTCCTGTGCTGTGGTTGGAGGGCCCTTAGAGCCTGTGGTTTGGTGTCTGGGTTGGTGGGACCGTTGGTCCATTGTACAACGCCGTAAGTTGGTTGGGCGGTGTGCTAACCTCAGAGATGAGTGTAGGAGCTTCTGCAGCCCTTGGTTCCAGGGCGAGACACTTGGGGGTATCTTTTTTGATTGTAGTTGATTTATTTAGGGAGACTTTTGTGACTGTGGAGTCACCCTTGTGTTCGATGCTCTCTTTTTTTGGTTTCAGATTCCGGTTGAAGATGGGGAAGGGGTGTGTGGCCCTCTGTTCCTAGACCGACTTTGTGGTGGCCCCAGACACTGAGAGCCAGGATCTCCGTTTTACGAGACGTTGCTTTTTAGACTGTTTTTGGAGTTTCTTTTTTTCCGTTCTGGAGCAAGTTGATATTGTTGGGAGGTAAAAAGAAATTAAGGGGTCCCTTTTTTGTGCTAGTTCGTCTTCTTTGGTCGGACTTGAGGCAAGTGGGACAGCAGTGCTGTGGTTATGAGTCAGTGTCCCTGCACCCATAAATTCCCGGGAAGACGTGCCTACTTTCAGGCCAACGGGAAATGTTACATTTTCAGGAGCAGAGTCGGGCCCATTTTTGGGGAGGGGGAGACTCCCCTTGGTGAGGGAAGAGTGGTGCTGTTTGTGTTGGAGGGTGTCGAGGCGGAAGAAATCCCATTTTGTAGATTTTGAGTTAAGTGTCCGGCACGCTGAGTGTTGCTCTTGACACTGCATACGAACGAGAGTAGTTAGATCTGGGAGAGATGAAAGTTTGTTGAGGAATGGGGAACATGGCCATGTTTTATTGGCATCCGAAAACCCAATGGTTTTTCCATGGTATTTAGCCTGAAGCCCAGATCAGCTAAGATTGAGGCCATGATTCGGATTAGGTCCATCTGGAATTCCATTTTCTGTCATTTCTATAGTAGTGGACTAGCAATGGTGTCTTGCTTGATCTGTAGAGATGTAAGTGAGACTGATGAGGGGTTCAGGGGGCCGTGAGGTGGGATGCTTCTGTTTCTGCTTGTGTTGTGCTGTTGGGGCTGGTGTGGAGCTTCCTGGAGAATACTCGGTTTTTGGGCCAGTGAGGCTTCAATGTAGACCTCCAGTGTGGCTAGGAACTGATTTGATAGATTGTTTGGCTCTGGAGTGCTTTCCCTCCTTTTCCTCTTTATAGGCATTGGGGTACAAGTTGACTCAGGTATGCTGCTGACCGGCTGGGGTCCCGTCGGGGTGTAAGTTGACTCTGGTATATTGTTGACCAATCGGAAACCTGTCAGTCTCTCATGGGGATCTGGCGGGGTGAGGAGGCTGATTGTATGTGTATGGACCTGAGCTATTGTTGGGGTTGCCTAGCCAGTATTCGGAATGCTTGGTGTGGCTTCAATAACCCAGGGCTCTTCTGCAATGGGGAATGATAGCCCCACTAAATATCCAAATTTGCTGGTGCGTTATCCTGGGTGTATTGCTTTGCCTTCCCAAATAATAGAAAATACCGCCCTCCCACACGGAGGCACAAACACGGCGAAGCAATAAAAACACCACCAGGAAAAGGATTTTGCTCTCATAAAATGGAACACATGAAAAGACTGTTCTCAGAATAAAGCATGGGGTTTTATTTGTGCAACACTCTCTAACAAAAAGGCTTTCCAAGATGTCAAATGAACCACATTCAAATGCATATATATATATTTATATATATATTCACTGAAAAAACCATAGGTTTCAGGCACGTTATAGTTAGAAATTAGAATTTAAAAAACCTTAGAAATTCACTGAAAAAACCATAGGTTTCAGGGACGTTATAGTTAGTTGAACATTTCACTCGTACAAAACCATAGAAATTCCCCCGTTATAGTTAGTTCAGCTAACTATAACTCGCGCCCCCGCAATGCACTGCTGATGACGTCACATATTACATCATTCATGACATGGTCAGTGACATCACTGATGACATCACTGATTACATCTCAAATGACATCTCCATGAAGGAATGAAGGCCGTCGCCGATTGGATGAAGATCAGCCGACTAAAGCTGAACACGGACAAAACGGAGGTCCTCATCCTCGGCTCCAACCCCTCAGCCTGGGACGACTCCTGGTGGCCAACGACGCTGGGAGCAGCCCCGGCACCCACCGACCATGCACGCAACCTGGGAGTCATCCTCGACTCAACGCTCTCCATGGCCAAGCAAGTCAACGCAGTCTCCTCCTCCTGCTTCAACACCCTCCGCATGCTTCGCAAGATCTACAGGTGGATCCCGACAGACACAAGAAGAACAGTCACCCAGGCCCTTGTCAGTAGCAGACTGGACTATGGGAACGCCCTCTACGCGGGAGCCCCGGCCAAGCTCATCAAGCGACTGCAACGCATACAAAACGCCTCCGCACGACTGATCCTCGACGTACCACGCCACAGCCACATCATCCCCCACTTGAGGAACCTGCACTGGCTCCCCGTCGACAGGAGGATCACCTTCAAACTCCTCATCCACGCACACAAGGCACTCCACAAAACTGGCCCAGCCTACCTCAACAGACGACTCTTCTTCTACGTCCCCAACCGCCAGCTCCGCCGACCTCTCCCTCGCCACCGTCCCTTGCATTCGAAGAACAACCACCGGTGGCAGATCCTTCTCACACCTCGCCGCCAAGACCTGGAACACCCTTCCACTAAGCCTACGACAGACCCAAGACCTGCTGACCTTCAGGAGGCTACTCAAGACCTGGCTGTTTGACCAGTAGCAGCATCCCCCCCCCTTCCCTCTCCCCAGCGCCTTGAGACCCTCGCGGGTAAGTAGTGCGCTCTACAAATTCTGTGATTGATTGATTGATCATCCAGTGACTGTGTGTTTCTGTAAAGTTTAAATATGTTTTATATATATGCCATGGTGTATTGAAGAATAAGTGGGTGTATAAGTGTCTGGAGGAAGGATTTAGTAGGTGCGTGACTGACTGTATAAGTGAATGATTAAATGTGTCCTACTGAATGCATGGGTTAGTGACTAAACTGTCTGAATGTGTGCATCAGTATGTCTGTTGTTGTGTAAGCTGCTGCATGTGTTGGTCAGTAGCTACATGAGTGTCTATATGGGTTATTGATTGGTTGCCTGAGTATTTGTATGGGAGACTGAGTGTGTGTGTGGGTGGCTGGGAGGTGTGTGACTCTGTGCATAGATGTGTGAGTGGTTGATTCACTGGGTGTATGGGTTCAAGAGTGCATGTGTAAACAGCTGTATGGGCGGGTGAGTGTGTGTATGGGTGTGTTGGTGAGACATTGGATGTCTCAGTGTACATGTCCAAGTAACTACATATGTAAAAGGCAATGTATGTCAGAGTTGGAGTATATAAATGACTATACGTGAGAGTCAGTGATTGTGAGAGTGGCTGTATGGATGAGTGTGTACTTGTATCAGGGATTGTATAAGAGAGTAAGTATGTGTTAGTATATGTTTGAATAAGTGAGGTGGTGTGTGTATAACTGTATAGGTGAGGAAATGGGAGTGTGATTGATTCTTTGCATGACTGACTAGGTGTGTGAGTAACTCCATGGATGGGTGGCGGTGTGTGAGTGTCTGTATAGGTGTATGAGTGCATATGATAGTGTTGTATTGATAAGTGACTGTATGTATGAGTGATTTTATGGGTGAGTGAGTGGATGTGTGTGTAGACCTAGGAATCAGTGAGTGCGTATGTAGTAACTGGTATTGGTGTGTCGATGGTTTCGAGAATGGTAGTCTGTATTTTACAGTGGGTGTATCAAAGGTTATATTAGAGTGTGAGGAGATGCATCAGATTTTGATGTGGATGATGTCATCAGTGATGTCATCAGTGATGTCATTTGAGATGTCATCAGTGATGTCACTGACCATGTCATGAATGATGTAATATGTGATGTCATCAGCAGTGCATTGCGGGGCGCGAGTTATAGTTAGCTGAACTAACTATAACGGGGAATTTCTATGGTTTTGTACGAGTGAAATGTCCAACTAACTATAACGTCCCTGAAACCTATGGTTTTTTCAGTGAATTTCTAAGGTTTTTTAAATGCTAATTTCTAACTATAACGTGCCTGAAACCTATGGTTTTTTCAGTGAATTTCAATGGTTTTTTAAATGCTAATTTCTAACTATAACGTGCCTGAAACCTATGGTTTTTTCAGTGAATTTCAATGGTTTTTTAAATGCTAATTTCTAACTATGCCTACAAAGTTAGGACATGTGAAGAAAGAGGAAGAAAAGCGCAGAAAGAAGCAAGACAAATGCAGAAAGAGGCAACAGAAGTCCAGAAAGACGAAGAAAAGTGCAGGAAGAAGCAAGAGATGTGCAGAAAGAACCAACAGAGGAGCAGAAAGTCCTCCTGTGCCCCCAACTTTTTACTGACGGGTACTGGTGGTAACTGACTCTGAATAACCAGGACCGGAGCCAGTGCTATGCTAAAAGACACTTAGAATACAGTGAAAACACCTACATACACTAGCGAACACTATGCGTGGGGTACCCCTGTAATTAGCATGACCTCCTCTGTATTTGCCATGAGTTAGTGCCTGGGTCATTGCATGAGTACATGAGTAGTTACTGGATGATTAGAGTACTGCAAGGACAGTGCATGGTGAATTTATAAGTGCCTGGGTTTTGGCGGAGTGATTGGATAAGTACATGGTGCGCGCTGGGTGATTGGAGGAGTGCATGGGTAGTGACAGAGCGATGGCTGGACTGCATGGGTACTGCTCAGGGTATTGTAGCAGTGCATGAGTTAGTGCATGGGTCATTGCATGAGTGCATGGGTAGTGACTGGATGATTAGAGTGCTGCAAGGAGAGTGCATGGTGAATTTATAAGTGCTTGGGTTTTAGCGGAGTGATTGCATAAGTACACACATGTCACATCAGGCCCCGCCCCCTCCCTTCACCACTGTGCAAACGCGCAGTGTACGTTCAGCTCTAAATGCAGTTAGCGCAAGAGGCCTCGTGCTCTGTCTTTGCTCCAAAATGGTTTCATAAGAAAATATCCTTTTTTTCCTGTCTAAAGGCCCATTTGTTACGTGCATTAATAAAAAATAGATGTTTGCCTTGGACAGTCAAGTCACAAGTCTCAAACACCCTGCTATAAATGTGACTACCGCAAGGTGCTCCACAGAAACACATAAAGCATTTAACATATGATCTGTTCCTCTCGGTGAGGAACAGTGACATCCCTAGATTGTACAGTTCAAAAGTCCATCTAGAGAGTGGGCGGGACACTGGCGTCACGCCCGCAAAGTGTTGCCGGATGTCCTTCTGCACATGTGCACTCCTTCCAATCGAGTACTAACAAGGCCGTAAGGTAAGCCTGTGTCCCTCCTTGATGGAGCCCCGTGGCCCACTCCACAGTCCACACCCCTCCCAACACTGTTGAAGATGGAAAATCGGTTTGTTCATGTTTTGTTTAAAACCTACAGTGCAAATATAATGTGTTAATGCCCTCTGCTGCAGTTTTGCGGCGAGGGTCCACACTGCCTAGTCCCATCAGAAGAGAGACACGACCTGAACTCTCCGACAAGATATCACCAGCCCTATGCAATTCATTTTTTTTATATCTATGTAGCGTAGCACTGGGCAAATAATGTGCCTTAAAGCGCTTTAAGACATAGCCATATTTTCCTAAATTGGCTATGGCTATGGTAGTCTTTGGGAGCTTTGTATTCGCTGCTCCTGCGGAGAGAGTGGTGATGGGAAAATAGTGCGAGATTCACAAACCCCAACCTACGGGGATCAAGTTAAACTACAACCTGGAATCCTGATTAGTGATGATACCTGACAGGGATCGAGTTATGGTTTCTTCATTTAACCCCTCAAAGTCCACAGTGAGAATCTGACCCGCCGGTTCGCGCAGAGCAAATTGTCCAGAACCAGTGTAAGTGTCAGTGGGGGAGCCGGGACTTACAGTGCGTCATACTGATCACCGCACTGTGTGAGCCTGGCACTAAGAGTCGCTGTGAATTGAGGGGACTTCCGCACAGTCCACTGGTGTCAGTCACATGTCAGGTGCCTCGAAGCTCCCAGCCACCGAGCCGCACCAGCCTGCCCCGATGACTGCTGGCTCTCTTCCGTGTGGGGGCCTTCCTTGAAAAGTCTGCCTTAGCCCAGAGAAAAGATGGCTCCGCACCCCTCAGGGAGTGCGGAGCAGGTGGGTAAGGGGGTGTGTGTGTGAGGAGGGGGCAGTTTGTTTTAGCTGTGGGTCGGACGTAGAGATGTGTCTAAAAGCTACACATCTCAGGCAGGAGTCGTGGCAGGTCAACGTGGCCTCTCCTCCGTCCGAGGAGGCTGCAGTCACCCCACACTGGACTGGGGACCGACAGCAGACGTGCTGAGTCAGCCGTGCCTCCCAAACAAGGCCATAAATCAGGAATTTGTACACGTTTTTGCAGCTTTCCTCGGGGCAGAAGGTCACCGGCCGAGTGCTGCTCACTCCAGCGGCCGTTCTGCCGCGGAGCTGCTCCTTCTGACGGGGCCGCGGTGCTGTTTGCTGCTTTAATGTTCAGTTCCTGGCAGGACAGAAGGGCCTCCAGGTGGCTCAGTGAAGCGGTGTCGCGAGGCTCTAAGGTGTTGGTACATTTTGAAACAAGCATTTGCAATGCAATAGGTCTCGCTTTTACGAGAGTTTGAGCTATTGGCATTGTAAATGACAATGGCTTTTATTTATGTGTTGTTTTTAAAACGGATAAATAAAAGGCATTGCCATTTACAATGCCAAAAGCTTAAACTCTCGCAAATGCAAGACCTATTGCATTGAAAATGCCAGCGTCCATGCTATAAAAATGTTAAAAAGCGTTAGGAGAGAGCGTGTCCTGCCTTCAAAAGCAGGCAGGACAAAGCTATTTGAGAAAATAGTGTTCGGAGGCTGTAATTAAAGCCTACCGAGTAACAACACATGTAACAGGGGGTGTTGCCATGGCAGGTTACAAAATGAGACAAAGCGGTACTAAGGAGGGACTACTAAGCCTATTGACCAATGAACAGCCACAGCTTACAGTGGACAATGACACAAGTCAATAAAAAATATGGGCGGATAGTGGGAGGAGCTTCAAGTCCCTACCTGAATACAGCATGCCTCGCAGAGCAGCGCATGCGCTGCCCAGGCTCGGTCTAATAACAGACTTCCTCCTTCGACACTCCAAAACATGAACCTAGTCTAATGCAGGTAAGTTCAAACATTTCAATATGGGACCACATTACAGCCTTGGCAGGTGTGAATACTACACTATGCTTTTTAATGTTACTTTGAAAACGGCATGGAGTTTGTTGCCAGCTTTTGCATGGCTGAGCCATGTGCCCTACATAAGTCTGCTGTCTTTATGGTGTTAAATTGGCATTTTTGTACGTTTCAGATATTTTGTGGGCGTTTAAATTTATTTTTTTCTCGCCAATAATTAAAATGATAAACACTTCAACAATAACTCTACACAACCTACCCACAAACTCACCCATATATTTCACTGACAGCTCGCAGGGTGGTTTTCAGAGAGGCAAAGAGCTAAGGACAATGGAAACGATTTTATGTACAAAGCGTACATGGCAAATCACATTCTTTCCTTCCTCGACTACTCACACACCCAACCCTTCTCCTACTAGTTAGCCAATCAAAATATCTTAACCACCCATTTTGACACATCTGTGCCATCTAAAGGTTCAGGTCTTAATAAAGTGCTTCACAACCATGTTATGACTGCTTTCTCAATTCAACTCCAAGTCACCTTCAACCTCTCATTATTCCAGCAGGCACTCGAAATCAGCCTCTTCCAATGTGGAAAATCCAAATACCTGACATGTGACATCCCTATGCACTCCCACCATGTACTGCACAAACGGTTCAAGGATGTATAACATATACAGGACTAGCAAATTTATGGTATTTTGTTTTGGACATTTATGTCTGTAGTTAGACATATTTATTTTTGTCCATATGCTTAGTATTTATCCATATTTTTTGGGGGTTTCACAAAGAAATGAACATTTTCCTGGAATATGTCCACATTTCTTTAACTGGTAAGTGTGTACTCATACTTTGTTATCATTCTATGCAGCCAAATATAACATTACACTCATGAGAAAATACTAACATAGTCCAGGCCAATGGAATTATGCAGCAAGGGAGCACCAAAGTGTGTGGCAGGGTTGACAAATTTATGTGGAGAGAAAAGCCAAATTATGTGGCATAATACCGTACATTTTTTGATAGTATTCATTATTTTGCCATTTTTACACGTTAATACTGTCTGGGCAAATGATTTAATCTACTTAGTACTAGTTTAACAACCAAATACAGAAATAGGCAACTGAAAGATGATGAGTTAACCTTTGTAAAGGGCCTTCCACTGCGCATAAACAAATGTCTCCATGTTTTTAGTAACTTTTGGTCCGTTTGAGCAAGGAATATTTTTTTTTAATTTGCAGACTGTGCAAGAGGATTTATTATGTAACAAATGCTGTAAATCCATGATTATGCAAAAAAAGACGCAGCCGCAGAATCTCATAATTCTAGTGGTCCTTACTATAGTGCAAACAAGTGCACATATAATGTTATTTAAGAACATTACAAAACTTTTTTTTAACTCCCCGGGTTGTCAGTCTGCGCAGGTATTGGCTTGGAAGTCCTGAATGACAGAATGGTGAGTCATGGGAGAGAAGACCAATTTTCTGTATTTTTCGGTTTTAGAAAATAAATAGACATGAAAAACATTGTTTCTCTCTGTATTTATCTGTCAAAAAATCATGAAAAATGTAAAGCTGGAAGCCTTGATCATATAAGTGCATATGTTTTAACATCCATATTCATGTCCCACTAATGACCATCAATACCACCTACTTCCTTTATGTAGTTTACCCCAATGATGTTCTTGTGTACTCTCTTAATTGCTATGCCGGATAATCTGTTCATAGGTGAAGCTATTGACTTTTAAATATACCTTGTATTTAGTAGTCCTACCTTTCTGATATCACATTGCATTGTGAGTTGTGTATTTCACAGAGCATCGATTACGTCACAATTGCAGGTTTCAATAGCCCAAATTATTGTGTCCTAATGGATTATTTAGGTAAGATGTATTGTCTGATTGATAAAAATCATCACAAAATGATACATTGCAATACAGTGAACCATATCGGGTATTCCAAAAAGCCAAGTGCTTAAAACAAAGGGCATACTGCTATTCAAATAAAACCTATATGCGCACAGTTGAAGTTAAAATTACATTCATCCTAGCCAAGAGAAAACCATATAGGTTGCTTCAAAGTGCCAAGTGCTTAAAGCAGAGGACATACTGCTATTCAAAGAACAGGGGGGCATATTATCAAGAAGGGCGTTAAAATTATCGCCGCTTTAGCGGCAGAAAACTGCCGCTAAAGCGGCGATAATGAGCTTGATAATATGCCCTTGAGAATTCCAATAGAAGCCCATGTTGACACCAGAACATGGGCTTCTATTGGAATTCTCAAGGGCATATTATCAAGCCCATTATCGCCGCTTTAGCAGCAGTTTTCTGCCGCTAAAGCGGCGATAATTTTAACACCGTTTCTTGATAATATGCCCCCAAGTGATTATAACAGAGGAGATACTGCTATTCAGTTAAAACCTTTATACTTAAAGGGTTTTAAAAAAGAGCCAAGTGCTTATAACAAAGGGCATTCTGCTATTCGAATAAAACCTATATCCATAGAAATTCAGAACAGTTGAACATAAGATTACATTTATCCTAACTCAGAGAAAAACATACAGATAACTTCAAAGTGCTAAGTGCATATAACAGAGGACATACTGCTATTCGATTAAAAACCCTTATGCTTAAGAATTCAACAGCGTTAAAAATAAAGAATAAAGCTGCCCGCAAAGGAACAATACAGTACTTCAAAGTGTTTAAATGTGTTATGGTCATTGCTATTAATCACGTGGTTAACATTTTCTCAGATTTGCTTCAGTGCAACGCCTTATAAAAACATTGAACTGTTAGAGCTCCTCAGAGGAGTGTAGCATTGCCAGTTTGGAAGCACTTAAATATTCATACTGCACACAGGGCCGGACTGGCCGTAGCGGGCACCGGGCGTTTCCCTGTTGGGCCGCCAGGGTGGGGGCCGGTTTTCTGGGGGGGCTGTTTTTGTTACCGGCCGGTTTTGCAGCATAGATGCAATATCAGCCCCCTGTAAAAAAAACTGCAAGCCAACATCTCCACTGGTGTTCATGCTCAGCTATCAAGACTAAGGAAGCAGAAAACTGCATCTAAAAAAGTGTGTTTTGAGTGAGTTGGGTGGTGGGGGTAGGCTCTCAATCCTCGAGGGCTCACTGGGAGAGAGCATATCTCCCTCACAGGATGCGGTGCCATAGGCAAGCGGGCCACTTCTTCAGTTTGAGGACAACACAACGGTTTTTGCAACAAGAGAAGACATTCTGTTGTGTAAAGGGTCTGGAAATGTTCACCTCCAGCCATTGACTGAAGGTTGAAGCAATAGTTATAAGGAGGATTAAGCAGGGGGGCTGATTAATATACAGTATATGTTGTCGCAGGAGACAAGAATGGTTGGTGCAGGAAACGAGGATGGTTGGTCGAGGATATAGAGGTATAGCTAGAGATACAACAGGTCCAAGAGTGGGCAGGTTCACTAGGGCACAAGAACGCCCTGGGCCCCTGGCTGAGGAGAGACAAGTAGGATTAACTATGGAAGGAAGATCAGTAGGCCCACAAATTGAGAACAAGCATAAATGGTAAACGTTGAGGAAAGCTAATAAGGGAAGGATCATTTGTATAGTGGGTGTGAGAAATTTCAGATGAAAATATGTGTTTGTTCATTCTGAGGGACGTAGTAGGTTGTGCTGCAAATTAGGCGTAGTGTGTAAAAATGTGAACTTTATCCTGACAGTGATAAAACAGAATTTGTGGGAACAGGAGTGTATCCTTGTGCTTCCTGCCCTTCTAAAAGTATCTGTCAGGTTTGGGCCTTGTTTTAACAGCACTTTCTCACTTTCTGGTCTCTATTTGCATTGTATCCCTTGTCGTTCTATATGTCACTGGCCATGTTGCATCAGTTTGCAGTTGTATATAACACAGGTCTTGTTACATCAGTTGGCAGTGGGCTTTCAGTAATAGGTGCTGCTGCCCAGGAACCAGGTACTATCTCCCAGGCAAAGTCTGAACAGTAGAGTCCTCAACTATCCAGGAGGAGAACTGGATGGATCCCCAATGCAGAGCATCGAAGAGAGGGCACTTGCCCTTTTTCCCCTTCCACAAAAGGATAAAATCTGAATTTGCCTTCCAACTCGATGTGCAAAGTTCTACATAGCATGTGAGCACAATTCTATGCAGCACGTGCATTAAACCCATTAAGCTGTTGGTAGTGCCTCACTTTGGCCCCTAGATCGAAAACCGATTGCTGGACCACGGTACTGAGAATTTGATGTGACGAAAATATCCCAAAAGAAATGAGTTATTGAATAGTGAGTCTCACACAATGGAAACAAAGTTGCATTTAAAATGCAATCTGTCTGTGTTTATTTTGAGAGTTTTATTTGTACAGTGCTTGAAATGGAAAAATAGAAGTGCAGGTAATCTATACCATAGTACCTGCTTGTTTCTGAGAAGTGCCGGTACTCACCAATTAAAAGTATTACGTCACTCTTGAGAAGTGCCGGTAGTCTCCCGCTCAAAATAAAAAAGTGCCGGTACTCCGTACCGGACAGTACCGGCCCATTTAAAGCAATATATATATATATATTCACTGAAAAAACCATAGGTTTTAGGGACAGTTATAGTTAGTTGGACATTTCACTCGTACAAAACCAGTGAAATTCCCCGTTATAGTTAGTTCAGCTAACTATAACTCGCGCCCCATAATGCACTGCTGATGACGTCACATATTACATCACTCATGACATGGTCAGTGACATCACTGATGACATCACTGATGACATCATCCAGTGACTGTGTGTTTCTGTAAAGTTTAAATATGTTTAATATATGTAGGGAAAGGCGTATTGAAGAATGAGTGGGTGTATAAGTGTCTGAATGGATGATTTAGTAGGTGCGTGACTGACTCTATAAGTGAGTGATTAAACGTATCTTACTGAATGCATGGGTTAGTGACTAAACTGTGTGAATGTCTGTATCCGTCTGTCTGTTGGTGTGTAAGCGGCTACATGGGTTTGTGAATAGCTACATGAGTGTCTACATGGGTTATTGATTGGTTATCTGAGTATCTGTATGGGTGCCTGAGTGTTTGTGTGGGTGGGGTGTGTGTGACTCTGTGCATAGATGTGTGAGTGGGTGATTCACTGGGTGCATGGTTTCAAGAGTGCATCTGTGATGGACTGTATGGGTGGGTGAGTGTGTGTATGGGTGTGTTAGTGAGTGAATGTATATCTCAGTGGTACATGTGTGAGTAACTACATATGTGAAAGGCAGTATATATGTGTGTTGGAGTATATAAATGGCTATAAGTGAGAGTGTGTGATTGTGAGAGTGGCTGTATAGATGAGTCTGTACTTGTATCAGTGATTGTATAAGAGCGTAAGAATGTGCTAGTATTTGTATGAGTAAGTGAGCTGGTGTGTGTATAACTGTATAGGTGAGTAAATGGCAGTGTGATTAATTATTTCCATGACTGACTAGGTGTGTGAGTACCTCTATGGATGAGTGGCGGTGTGTGAGTGTCTATGTAGGTGTATGAGTGCATATGATAGTCCTGTACTGAGTGACCGTAAGTATGAGTGACTGTACGGGTGAGTGAGTGGATGTGTGTGTGCAGACCTAAGAATCAGTGAGTGGGTATGTAGTTATTGGTGTTGGAGTGTCTATGGTTTTGAGAATGGCAGTCTGTAATTTAGAGTGGGTGTATCAAAGGTTATATCAGGGTGTGACAAGATGCATCAAATTATCACATGGATGATGTCTTCAGTGATGTCATCAGTGATGTCATTTGAGATGTCATCAGTGATGTCACTGACCATGTCATGAGTGATGTAATATGTGACGTCATCAGCAGTGCATTGCGGGGCGCGAGTTATAGTTAGCTGAACTAACTATAACGGGGAATTTCACTGGTTTTGTATGAGTGAAATGTCCAACTAACTATAACTGTCCCTAAAACCTATGGTTTTTCAGTGAATTTCAAAGGTTTTTTAAATGCTAATTTCTAACTATAACGTGTCTGAAACCTATGGTTTTTTCAGTGAATTTCAAAGGTTTTTTAAATGCACACATGTCACTTCAGGCCCCGCCCCCTTCCTTCACCACTGTGCAAACGCACCCCGTGGCGCGTTTTAAGTTGAGGGATTAAGTCCCCTTGAATCCTGAGGGTCCCTGGGGTCCAACTAGCCCACCAGGTACCTCCAGAGTTGCGTTGCAGAGAGGTGTAAAAAGGGGCATGGCCTCTGAACACCTCTCTGCAACGCAGCTCCCTGGCACATACTGGAGGTACATGGTGGGCTAGTTGGCCCCCAGGGACCCTCAGTATTCAAGGGGAATTAATTCCCCAACTTTAAACACGCCACAGGGTGTGTTTGCACACATGTCACCTCAGGCCCCGCCCCCTCCCTTCACCACAGTGCAAACAGTTCTGGGATAAAGTCCCCTTGAATCCTGAGGATCCCTGGGGTCCAACTAGCCCACCAGGTACCACCAGTAAGCGCCACAGAGCTGCGTTGCAGAGAGGTGTAAAAAGGGGCCTGAGGTCTATGAACACCTCTCTGCAACGCAGCTCCCTGGCGCATACTGGAGATTCCTGGTGGGCTAGTTGGCCCCCAGGGACCCCCAGTATTCAAGGGGAATTAGTTCCCCATCATACAACGCGCCAGGGGGCGCATTTGCAGAGTGCTGCAGGGAGGGGGCGGGGCCTCCGGCGCGATGCCTGTCTTTTTTTAAATTTATTTTTTTTGAAGGGGGGCTGTGTGGCCCCCCTTCTTTTCCTATGTTGGGCCCTGGGGACCCCATCCCCCAGGGCCTGACCCTATTTTGTTAAATTATTTTAAAAAACGGAAGGGGGGCCGCGTGGCCCTCCTCCTGAGGCCATTTTCGGCCCCGGGGACCCCATCCCCCGGGGCATGGCCATTGTTTTTTAAATAATTAGAGGGGGGCTGCGTGGCCCGCCTCCTCAGGCCATTTATGGCCCCGGGGACCCCATCCCCCGGGGCCGGCCTTTACATGTTTTTTTTTTTATTTAATTTTTTATTATGGGGGACGGGGCCGCGTGGCCTCCCTCCCCGGCCACTCATGGCCCTTGGGACCCCATCCCCTGGGCCTGGCCTCTCATTGGGGACCGTGGGGGGGTCCCCAATCCCCCCACAGTCCCGCCGGCTCCCCGCGTCCTGCGGGAGCCATCATTGCTTTTCCACAAGGGGAGCTGCTGACATGCAGCTCCCCTTATGGAAAAGCAATTCTGCTTTGCTTCATTGTTTCCCTGCTCTTGCTTCAATGAAGCAAAGCAGTTTGCAATGACAGGGCGGGAGCCGCGAGGCTCCCGCCCTGTCATTGCAAACAGCAGTGTCCCAGGGGTGGGCACGCCGGGACACTGTAGGAGCCGGCCCTGGGGGGTGGCGGTCCCCAGGGCCATCACAGGCTCCAGGAGGGGGGCCGTGCGGCCCCCCTCCCAACATCTGCACAGCCCCGGGGAGGTGGTGGTCCCCGGGGCTCGGGGGTCCGTAACGGACCCCCAAATTTGCATAGTTAGTGCCCCGGGGAGGTGGCGGTCCCCGATGCATGTGGGGGGGCTCGAGCCCCCAAACACAGGTAGTTTAAAAAAAACAAGCCCCGGTGGGTGGGGGTCCCCGGGGCTGCGGGGGGCCATGTGCCCCCCGCAAATATGTAAAGAAAGCCCCGGGGGGTGGCGAGCCCAGGGGCTTGGGGGGCCATGGAGGACCCCACCCATTTAAAATACAAGCCCCGGGGGGGTGGCGGTCCCCGGGGCTGCGGTGGGGCTGTGAGCCCCCGCAAATATTTCAGAAAAGCCCGGGGGGGTAGTGGTCCCCGGGGCTGCGGCAGTCTCCCTGGGCCCCCGCTATTAAATTTACACATGCCCCCGGGACTTGGCCCACCAGGGGGCTAAATATAAACGAAGCGGCCGGATCCACGGATCCGGTGCGCATTTTGCCGATTTGTTTTTAAAAAAAAAATGCTTTTTTGGGCCCTGGGGGTCCTAGTGGGACCCCCTGAGCAGGCCTAGTTGGTCAGGGTGTTTCCCCCTGCCCCCTTTTCTTGTTTTGCGCGTTTATTTTTCTCTTTTCTTGTGCCTCGATGGCTGCCAACACTTCCTGATTTGGAGTGTTGACAGCCAATTATAATGCAGCTCGTGATCGGGAAGGTCCGCGGATCCTCCGTGCCTCTAAATATCGAAACTTTTATTTTTGATTTTCTCAGCAACTACTGAACGGATTTACACCATTTTTAAAAAGGTCGCTTTCTGAGCCAAGCAGTACCTTTTTGCCAAATTGACGAATTGTCATGAAATTTTCAAAACTTATGGCCCGCTCCGGTCCGCTCCTATCCTGAAAGCTTCGGGGTGATTTGGCAAGCGGGGGCCGAGAAAAAAGGGGGGTCCCAAAACGTGTTTTCCGCATGCAATTTTCCATAAGAACCTTTCATCGCAGCTACAGCCCGAACTGCTGAACGGAATTACACAAAATTTGGCAAAGTGGTAGCCCTTGGTTCAGAGTCGTGCCTTTTGCTTAAATGGTGTAAATCCGTTCAGTAGTTCCTGAGAAATTTGAAAAAGAAAACACATATATATCTGGGCGGAGCCTAACCACACATGTCATCGTGAGATCTGATTGGCTGTCAGCACTTCATCCTGGAATGGCTGGCAGCCATCTTGGGACCAATATAAATGATAGTACCCCATTGAAATGCATTGTAGTGAATCAAAGATTTTGAGGGTTACCAAAAGGAGAACTATAAAGGGTGATAACAGACTTTAGTTACATTAGAATTCATTTGTTGATGGTACCATACTAATTTCAGGAATTGTGGTGTGTTCTAAGGTGATTTTACCCTGTGAAAAACCTTCTGCTGGGATATCATGAATCATGTTTGAGAGAAAACTATTTTCACATGCTTGTCCCATACAGTTTTGGAAGGTGCTCCAGAAGCTAAAATGAGAGCATATTTTCTGTAAATTCACATTATCTTTCTCAGTCATGTGAGAATGAAGTCTGACATTCTCAGTAAAACATGTACATCCAACAAGGGCAGAGACTGTCAGTTGATTCCTTTGTGTTCTACTGCAGCTTCCCAGAGTATTCTAAAGAACAACTAGAGTGCTAACAGCCTTACTTATGACAAAAGTATGGCACACCTGAAGCCATCTTGATTGGAATAAACTGGTAACACTTAAAACATTTAATTTAAAAAGGAACAAAATGATGGGGTTCATTTTGTCATAGAAATTATGGTTAGTGCTGTAGGAAGAAAAATGAGGACATGTTTCAAGTGTGATCTCAAATATCTTCCTGTTATATTTCAACAGGAGCAGCCTGTCAGTTGATGCCTTTGTGTTCTACTGCAGCTTCCCAGAGTGTTCTAAAGAACAACTAGAGAGCTAACAGTCTTACTTATGACAAAAGTATGGCACACCTGAAGCCATCTTGATTGGAATAAACTGGTAACACTTAAAACATTTAATTGAAAAAGGAACAAAATGAGGGGGTTCATTTTGCCATAGAAATTATGGTTAGTGCTGTAGAAAGAAAAATTAGGACATGTTTTAAGTGAGATCTCAAATATCTTCCTGTTATATTTCAACAGGAGCAGCCTGTCAGTTGATGCCTTTGTGTTCTACTGCAGCTTCCCAGAGTGTTCTAAAGAACAACTAGAGTGCTAACAGCCTTACTTATGACAAAAGTATGGCACACCTGAAGCCATCTTGATTGGAATAAACTGGTAACACTTAAAATATTTAATTTAAAAAGGAACAAAATGATGGGGTTCATTTTGGCATAGAAATTATGGTTAGTGCTGTAGAAAGAAAAATTAGGACATGTTTCAAGTGTGATCTCAAATATCTTCCTGTTATATTTCAACAGGAGCAGCCTGTCAGTTGATGCCTTTGTGTTCTACTGCAGCTTCCCAGAGTGTTCTAAAGAACAACTAGAGCGCTAACAGTCTTACTTATGACAAAATTATGGCACACCTGAAGCCATCTTGATTGGAATAAACTGGTAACTCTTAAAACATTTAATTTAAAAAGGAAAAAAATGAGGGGGTTCATTTTGTCATAGAAATTATGGTTAGTGCTGTAGAAAGAAAAATTAGGACATGTTTTAAGTGAGATCTCAAATATCTTCCTGTTATATTTCAACAGGAGCAGCCTGTCAGTTGATGCCTTTGTGTTCTACTGCAGCTTCGCAGAGTGTTCTAAAGAACAACTAGAGCGCTAACAGTCTTACTTATGACAAAAGTATGGCACACCTGAAGCCATCTTGATTGGAATAAACTGGTAACACTTAAAACATTTAATTTAAAAAGGAACAAAATGAGGGGTTCATTTTGCCATAGAAATTATGGTTAGTGCTGCAGAAAGAAAATTTAGGGCATGTTTTAAGTGAGATCTCAAATCCTCTTCTATTTCATTAGAAAATTCTGACATGCAGACTGAAACAATCACTTTCAATACCAGCAGTAGGCTTCCAGTTAACTCCCTGGTGAGCAGTAGCTTTACTACAGTGATCTAATGAACAACTAGAGTGCTAACATTCTGAATTTATGGCAAATGTGTGACACATCTGAATGCCTTCTTGATGGAATCAAAGTAAAAAACTGAAAGCATTTCCTACTGAGGAGACTGCAGTAAATGACGAAATTAGGAAACTTCATAACAAATAAGTCTCCCAAGATGGCCACCAGAGAAAAAAGAGCCCAAATGTAGCACAAATATCACCCAGCTGTAGCCCACATATAGCCCAAAGACAGAAGTGTGCAAAACACTTTTTATTTTTGTTTTTCTGCAGTTTTATATAGTGCAAACTGGTCAGGTATTGGAGCGTTACATCTTACTTGGACCCCTTATTGCGTATTTTGCACGAAGTACATGAGATTGATCTTGCGAAACATTGAACTTTACGATTCTGTTAACCTGAAGTTGCTCTGAACCGGGCTTTGTAACACCCGTTTTTACCTACTGGTTTTAATTAATTCTCACTGTATTGTATTAGGAAAGAGGATTTACTGTTTTTATGTACACTTTTATGATCTATGTTTCTAAATCAGATCAAATAAAGTTTAATGAATTCTATGGCAGGACGGAGGCGAGGATTATGCATATCTTTCCTCGCTTTATTTGCATAGCAGTTCAAAGAGAACGTAACACAACAATCATTAAACAAAAGACTACACAACCCATGAACCATTAGGGGGGTAGTCTCCAAGGCAAATATAGTCCAATCATATCACAGTCCATCGTATATAATATCGTGACGTCCCTTCCGCTTCCTCTTTCTTCACTGCTCGTCAGTTAAGTGCATTCCTTACATTCTTGGCTTAATCTGACGTTGTTGCTGTTTGTATAGCGGTTTCTTGTGCACGTTATTAGCATTATTGCCTTGGTATTGTTTCATATTCCCTGCGCAGCAGGCTCTTGCCCGAGCGCGTTCTCCCCCTCGCAGTTTCTCCCGCTGTGTGCTCTGCGCGCGGTGAGATCTTTCAGGCGCGTCTGGTCCGAGCGAGGCAGCTCCGTCGAGCGCTCCCGCTGGTCTTTACGCGCGTTTGGGAATCCGGTCACTCCTTTAGTGTCTGCTTGATTCCCGACCAACCCTCGCCTAATTTTGACACCGCTACGCGGTGATTTCCCCACACGGCCACGTTAGTGACCAGCGCCACCTGGTGGTGGTAATTGGTATTGCGCCTCAGTCTATTCTTATAACAGCTTCGGGGAAAGCCCAGCTGTTGGAGCACAGGCGAGGGGGCTGCCTTAAGGATTTTAAGGGCATTTGTTCTGTGCTCACACCCTCTGCTATCATGTCTTCTCCAGAAGACCATTTTTACTCCTCCTACCAGGAAGTGGAGTAGGAATGGCCCCCCAACTTCTCCCTCCAGCAGTGGACCAAGCCCTCTCTCTGGCTATTTTTAGGGCGCTGGCTCCTCTTAGGGATCAGGTTGATAAGCTGGCGAAAAGCATCCCTGGGGTGTTCAGTGACCCAGATCTGGTGGTGGCGGGTCCAAGTAGCTCCCAGATGGGGAATAAAAGGGCCGTTAAGCATAACGCGGGGCACTTGGAAGGATTTGATAAACTTACGGAGACCTTCCTCAAGAGTGCGCAAACGCTAAAACATGCACCCTGCCGGGAGGAGGAGGGGCCCAGAGAAAATTGCGACACTGTCACCACTATTGTAGACCCCGACGGCGGGTTTCCCTTAGAGGGAGAGGATGTATCGGAGGACGATTTCTCCTCCGATGAGGATAAGGACTCGGGGCGTCCCTGCCGTCCAGAGTCCCACTCCTCTCAGTCCCCGTTTGGGGACGGGGTCCACTCGGACATGTTCGAGCCTACCCAAATTTTCCATCCTAGGTCGGCAGAGTGGACACCTGACGCCAAAGTGGCAGAGTATGTGGTGGGGAAAATCCATCAACCCCTTGAAAGGGAGGTCAGGAATAGGATGAGGGGAGAATGCCCCAGGCCCTCACTGAAGGGGAAGGTGGCACACAGGCCTGAAATTGATGAGAAACTATGTACCTTTTTCTCCAAGTATATGAGGGATCCCAAGAAAGGAATTGATAGGTCTTGGACGTGGTAGGGCACTTGACCCAAATTATTCAATTGACGGAGCGTTCCAAAGAGTCAGGATCCCCTTTGTCCACGGATATTGTGGCTGGTTGGGCGCACTACCCTAAAACCTAAAACACTACCCCCTCCACTACCCAAACACCACTGCACTACCCTAAACCCTAAAACACTACCCCCAGCACGACACCCTACGCTACCCAAACATAACTGCACTACCCTAAACCCTAAAACACTACCCCCAGCACGACTCCCTACACTACCCAAACACCACTGCACTACACTAAACCCTAAATATATCCCCAGCATGACCTCCCACACTACACAAACACCACTGCACTACCCTAAACCCTAAAACACTACCCCCAGCATGACCCCCTACACTACCCAAACCCCACTGCACTACCCTAACCCTAAAACACTAACCCCAGCATGACCCCCTACACTACCCAAACACCACTGCACTACCCTATACCCTAAAACACGACCCCCTACACTACACAAACATGACTGCACTACCCTAAACCCTAAAACACTCCCACCAGCACGACTCCCTACACTACCCAAACACCACTGCACTACACTAAACCCTAAAACACTACCCCCAGCACGACTCCCTACACTACCCAAACACCACTGCACTACACTAAACCCTAAATATATCCCCAGCATGACCTCCCACACTACACAAACACCACTGCACTACCCTAAACCCTAAAACACTACCCCCAGCACGACCCCTACACTACCCAAACCCCACTGCACTACCCTAAACCCTAAAACACTAACCCCAGCATGACCCCCTACACTACCCAAACACCACTGCACTACCCTATACCCTAAAACACGACCCCCTACACTACACAAACATGACTGCACTACCCTAAACCCTAAAACACTACCCACAGCATGACCCCTTCACTACACAAACACCACTGCACTGCCCTAAACCCTAAAACACTACCCCAGCACTACCCCCTACACTACCCAAACACCACTGCACTAACATAAACCCTAAAACACTACCCCCAGCACAACCCCTACACTACACAAACACCACTGCACTACCCTAAACCCTAAAACTCTACCCCCAGCACGACTCCCTACACTACCCAAACACCACTGCACTACCCTAAACCCTAAATCTACCCCCAACACGACCCCCTACACTACCCAAACACCACTGCACTACCCTAAACCATAAAACACTACCCCCAGCATGACCCCCTACACTACACAAACACCACTGCACTACCCTAAACCCTAAAACATTACCACCAGCATGACCCCCTATACTACTCAAACCCCACTGCACTACCCTAAACCCTAAAACACTACCCCAGCATGACCCCCTACACTACCCATACACCACTGCACTATCCTAAACCCTAAAACACTACCCCCAGCATGACCCCCTACACTACTGCACTACCCTAAACCCTAAAACACTACCCCCAGCACGACCCCCTACACTACCCAAACACCACTGCACTACCCTAAACCCTAAAACACTACCCCCAGCACTACCCCCTACACCACCCAAACACCACTGCACTACCCTAAACCCTAGAAAAGAAACCCCCACCCCATGCCCAATCCCCCTTACCTCTCACTCCTCATGGTTCCTCTCTCCTCGTGGTTCCTGCTTCACGTCATCTCTGAGGGGCGGTGCACGTCGTTGTGAGGAAACGGAACAGCCTCTGTTTCCTTACAACGACATGGATCGTCTACATGTTTTTAGAACGCATGGTCATTTACCATACATACCTTTACAACAAAATTTGTTGTAAAGGCATGCGTGGTAAAAGACCATGCGTTCTAAAAATGTGTAGTAATGACTTCGTGATGTACAACGCATGCGTGGTAATGCATGCGTTGTAATGGTATCGCAAAGTAAAAAGTCGTTGTAACGGCTGTTTACCGATCGAAGCTGGCCCCTGTTCTTCAGTGAGACGTTTATTTGATTAATTAGGAGGAAGGAATGTGGTTTTTACCGAAAAGTGCATTCCCGGCTGTTGTATTGTGAAAGTGTCCGCGTGGCCTGGTTTCACTTCTGGTGAGAGAGTGGAAGAGTCTGTTTGGATCTAAAGGAGTTCTGTTGTTAGACGGGGCCTGCGCGACATGTCATCAGAAAACATAGCTAATGGAAAGCGTCCTCCCTGAAGTATGGAGCAGTGCCATGAGAGGTCAACGAGTGTGCGTCCCACCGCAGTATGACCGTACTGCGTGACCCATGTGCCGCCTCCAGGGTACGGGAGGCAGAAGCGGCATCGCAGGTCCTCTTGAAGACCGTTGTAGCACTAATTCTACATTTTGGTACTAGGGCATTTTAACTTCGTTGTTCCTGCCAGATACAAAGAGAAGATCCTGTGTTATTCAGTGCCCTCAGTTACCTTTTTTGTGGGTTGTGGTGCTTGTCACTTCGCTGCCCCGCCGGTGCACACGACTGGGCACCCCACCTCGTGTGCCATCTGCAGGGCCTCTTCCTCGGATCACTGGTTTTGGTTTCTGGAGTGGCAACATAAACAGTTGCTCCCAGAGGACTAGCCTGAACACTTAGGTGAATATCCCCTGCACCAGCATTCCAAGGAAATTCTTTCCTAGCTCTCCCATGTCAACGAGCACGGCTCCGCTCGCGACACCGTATTACGTCATCGGAGCCATAAGAGGACCTCGTCTGCGTGCTGACGTCAGTTCCACCCATTTTTTCCGTGCCACCGAGGCAAACAGGGGACCGAGACATTTTCACATGTATACATAGTATAATAAATATATATATATTCACTGAAAAAACCATAGGTTTCAGGCACGTTATAGTTAGAAATTAGCATTTAAAAAACCTTAGAAATTCACTGAAAAAACCATAGGTTTCAGGCACGTTATAGTTAGAAATTAGCATTTAAAAAACCTTAGAAATTCACTGAAAAAACCATAGGTTTCAGGGGCGTTATAGTTAGTTGGACATTTCACTCGTACAAAACCATAGAAATTCCCCCGTTATAGTTAGTTCAGCTAAACAGTGATGTCATTTGAGATGTCATCAGTGATGTCATGAGTGATGTCACTGACCATGTCATGAGTGATGTAATATGTGACGTCATCAGCAGTGCATTGCGGGCGCGCGAGTTATAGTTAGCTGAACTAACTATTACGGGGGAATTTCTATGGTTTTGTACGAGTGAAATGTCCAACTAACTATAACGCCCCTGAAATCTATGGTTTTTTCAGTGAATATATATATATACATAGTTTAACGTTTAAGCTAGACTCTAACTTAAATGTTATATATATTTTGCAAATCAGGCGATTGTGGAGCTGTTGCCACAAACTCTCCTCTGTGTATCTCGGGTGCCACCACTTCTGAAATGCTGGAGCCGTGAGCTGCTTGTGTAAAACGTACTCAACAGCATCCATGCAAATACAAGCGTTTTCAGATAGCGGGGATTGCCGCTGTGTGCAGGGCATGACAGCATAGAAAATGGATCCCCTGGAGTCACGGAGCCAACTTAAGAGTCACGCATGTGGTAGACAAGTGAAGCAAGGGAGTCCCAAACTGCACCCTCCTAAAAATGCAAGACATGAGTACAAGGGGTGCATGAATAACGCACAACGATGATGTGTGACTCACTACAGAAGTACTTTATTCACGTACAATTGTGCTTCCTGTATTTTTCAGGGTTCTAAATCGCATAGCGTATGCTAAAAAGGCACACTGAAGGCAAATGCTGCGTGATGGCCAGTGTGGGATGGCTATGTCTCAAAGTACAAATCTCAAAAAGGAACTTACTCGGCTCGGAAGGTCACCTCATTTCTAGTAATCAATTGTCGACTTCCTGCATTGACACTCTAAAATGTTTCCTAGATCTATTGCGTAGAAGTTGGAAACGTTCCCTCGGGTAGGGTGTGTGACACTGGCAGGTGCGCAGAAGTGCATTCTATTTCTATCCAAGCATCCTTCAGTGAACCATGGGCCACTCGACTCACTGAGCTATTTTATAAAGACTTTTATCCGGCAACGAATGATAGTTTTTATTTTATTTGCATCTTGCTAAAACATCCCGCACTTCAACGGGTTTAGAAAGATGACGGCGCTCAGCTTGCATTACAGCCCCGCACTGAGCGGCACCCATGTGCCTCTCTAGCAGCCACATGGTAGGGGCAGCCCCGGACACGGCGCCCTTCCTTCCACCCGCCCTCCTGTGCACGCTAGCGGCTGTGCTGCTATGATCTCAAGTCCTGCCCCTATCCTCCCCTCACGCTGTTTTTCTCTCTCTCTTTGGCCCTGCCGCGCCCCTCCTGCTCCCCCCGGTGCGCCCAGCACAGCAGAGAGGGGATCTGGCTGGAAAGAGCACCTCTCCCCCGCCGGCCTCCTCCCGGGGCAGGGCCCGGCGCAGGTGCAACCCGCCGCAGCGCCAGATTTGGCAGGAGGGGGTGTGTCCAAAGGGCTCTTTGTTTGATGGAATCTCTGTTTACAGACTTTTTTTCAATCTTTCATCTCAACCTGTTCCCTCCGCCCCTCTCCCCTCCCTCCTCCAGCCCCCTCCTCCCAAAGGTCCTCTCCTCCGCTGCATCTCCTCATGAGAAACTTTAATTCTGGCGGTGGAGCAGCAACTCTGAAAGCAGCCAGCACCTTCTTCCACCCCCTGCACCGCTCTCAGGATGGCAAGGCGACCCAGGAACAGGTACACGCGCACAGACCTGCTTCACACAGCACGTGCCTCGGGCTTGCTCTTGCAACTTTTTGGGCTCCAACACTTTTAAGATTACGTGCTGTTTAAACATGAAAACTTTCAGTTTTGTTTACGCATTTATTTTTTTAGTCTCTGCACTTGACGCTTGTGAAAATTGGTTCACTTTAAAGTTTTTGGGATTCGTTTTCTTGGTCTAGTCAATTGAATTTAAACTAAACACCTGTGCCACATAAGTGCGTCTTATTTTACGTGCATGCGTTTTAACCCCTTCGCTGCTAGGCCTTTTCCCCTCCTGTGCTAAGCCTTTTTTGGCTATTTGGGGTAGTGCGAGCTTAGGCCCCTGTAACTTTTTGACCACATAAGGTATCCATGCCAAATTTGCGTCCTTTTTTTCCAACATCATAGGGATTCTGAACGTACCCAGGGTTTGTGGATTCCCCTGGCGGGGACCCAGAAATTAGCCAAAATACAGCTAAAATTTGTTTTTTTGGGGAAAAATGCAAAAAAAGGGCTACAGATGAAAGCGTCTGATTGTTTCCCTGAAAATGGCATCAAAAAAGGGTTGTGGTGCTGAAATCACCATCTTCCCAGATTTCAGGGACAAGCAGACTTTTGTCAGAAAACCAACATTTTTTACACAGTTTTGGCATTTTTCTGGGACATAGCCTATTTTTGCTATTTTTTGTGCTTTCAACCTCCTTCCAGTTAATGGTAGAAATGGGTGTGAAAGCAATAATGGATCCTGGAAAGCTATACATTTTAGAAAAGTAGACAAAATTCTAAATTCAGCAAGGGGTCACTTGTGTAGATCCATCAAGGTTTCTTTATAGAAACTAACAGTTAAATATAGGAAAAATTGAAAATTAGCTGAAAAAAACAGCCTTTTGCGTCAACGTTTTCACCTGTAACTTCTTTTAATTATGACAGCTCTTTGAAAGCAATATACCGTTACATCCGCTGGACCTTACTGGTTGTGGGGATATATAGGACTTGTAGGTTTACCAAGAACCCGACGAACCCAGAGTCAAAAACTGAGCAGCAATTTGCAATGGCTTTTTATTATGTACCGGGTATATAGCAATTATTGTGGGAAAATGTATACATGGAAAAATCGGTATGAAAGACACCTATGTATTTATGAAATGGGAACAAATTATAGAGTTTAGAAACAGTAGATATTTGCACATTCTCAAAATTGGGAATACTCATACTAGCATGAGAATTATCGGTCATTTTTCAAAATGACTTCTTTATTACACAATGTCTTTCATTTGGAAGGCAGAAATGCATCAAAAGTGAATAGGTAATAACAGTTACTTTACAAATCTGAATTACCCTAAGTCTCCCGATAAAAATGGTACCTCACTTGTGTGGGTCGGCATAGTGCCCACGACAGGTAATGGCTCAAAACCCAACGTAAACACACCACATTTTCAGAATGAAAAATTACCCTTTTTTTGCAAAGTGTCTAGCTGTAGTTTTTTAACCCTAGCTCTGCCGGCAACTAGGTAAACCTAGCAAACCTATACATTTTTGAAAACTAGACACCCAGGGGAATCCAGGATGGGGTGACTTGACTGCCTCCCACCAGGTTCTGTTACCCAGAATCCCTTGCAAACCTAAATAATTGTCAAAAAAACCACATTTTCCCCACATTTCTGTGGTGGAAAGTTCTGGAATCTGCGTGGATCCACAAATTTCCACCCACCCCGTGTTCCCCAAAGTCTACCGAGAAAAATGGTACCTCACTTGTGTGGGTCAGCCTAGTGCCCGCGACAGGAAACGGCGCAAAACGCAACGTGGTCACATCTCAGTTTCGCAGTGAAAAATGACTCTTTTTTTGGCAAAGTGCCTAGCTGTAGTTTTTGAACCCTAGCTCTGCCGGCACCAAGGGAAACCTAGCAAACCTATACATTTTTGAAAACTAGACACCCAGGGTAATCCAGGATGGGGTGACTTGACTGCCTCCCACCAGGTTCTGTTACCCAGAATCCCTTGCAAACCTAAAAAATTGTCAAAAAAAACACATTTTCCCCATATTTCTGCGGTGGAAAGTTCTGGAATCTGCGTGGATCCCCAAATTTCCACCCACCCCGCGTTCCCCAAAGTCTTCCGAGAAAAATGGTACCTCACTTGTGTGGGTCAGCCTAGTGCCCGCGACAGGAAACGGCGCAAAATGCAACGTGGTCACACCTCAGTTTTGCAGTGAAAAATGACTCTTTTTTGGCAAAGTGCTTAGCTGTAGTTTTTGAACCCTAGCTCTGCCGGCACCTAGGGAAACCTAGCAAACCTATACATTTTTGAAAACTAGACACCCAGGGGAATCCAGGATGGGGTGACTTGACTGCCTCCCACCAGGTTCTGTTACCCAGAATCCCTTGCAAACCTAAAAATTGTCCAAAAAAACACATTTTCCCCACATTTCTGTGGTGGAAAGTTCTGGAATCTGCGTGGATCCACAAATTTCCACCCACCCCGCGTTCCCCAAAGTCTTCCGAGAAAAATGGTACCTCACTTGTGTGGGTCAGCCTACTGCCCGTGACAGGAAACGGCGCAAAACGCAACGTGGTCACACCTTAATTTTGCAGTGAAAAATGACTCTTTTTTTGGCAAAGTGCCTAGCTGTAGTTTTTGAACCCTAGCACTGCCGGCACCTAGGGAAAACTAGCAAACCTATACATTTTTGAAAACTAGACACCCAGGGGAATCCAGGATGGGGTGACTTGACTGCCTCCCACCAGGTTCTGTTACCCAGAATCCCTTGCAAACCTAAACAATTGTCCAAAAAAACACTCCCCACATTTCTGTGGTGGAAAGTTCTGGAATCTGCGTGGATCCACAAATTTCCAACCACCCCGCGTTCCCCAAAGTCTTCCGAGAAAAATGGTACCTCACTTGTGTCGGTCAGCCTAGTGCCCGCGACAGAAAACGGCACAAAACGCAACATGGTCACACCTCAATTTTGTAGTGAAAAATGACTCTTTTTTGGCAAAGTGCCTAGCTGTAGTTTTTGAACCCTAGCACTGCCGGCACCTAGGGAAACCTAGCAAACCTATACATTTTTGAAAACTAGACACCCAGGGGAATCCAGGATGGGGTGATTTGACTGCCTCCCACCAGGTTCTGTTACCCAGAATCCCTTGCAAACCTAAAAAATTGTCCAAAAAAACACATTTTCCCCACATTTCTGTGGTGGAAAGTTCTGGAATCAGCGTGGATCCACAAATTTCCACCCACCCCGCGTTCCCCAAAGTCTTCCGAGAAAAATGGTACCTCACCTGTGTGGGTCAGCCTAGTGTCCGTGACAGGAAACGGCGCAAAACGCAACGTGGTCACACCTCAATTTTGCAGTGAAAAATGACTCTTTTTTGGCAAAGTGCCTAGCTGTAGTTTTTGAACCCTAGCACTGCCGGCACCTAGGGAAACCTAGCAAACCTATACATTTTTGAAAACTAGACACCCAGGGGAATCCAGGATGGGGTGACTTGACTGCCTCCCACCAGGTTCTGTTACCCAGAATCCCTTGCAAACCTAAAAAATTGTCCAAAATACACATTTTCCCCACATTTCTGTGGTGGAAAGTTCTGGAATCTGCGTGGATCCACAAATTTCCTCCCACCCAGCGTTCCCCCAGGTCTCCCAATTAAAATGGTACCTCACTTGCGTGGGTGGGGGAAGGACCCGCGACAGGCAAGGGCCCAAAACCTATTGAGGCGACATCAAATTTACCTACCACAAACCAACCTGGTTTTGCATGGGGGGTCCCATGAGTTTTTGGCCCGGGGCTCGGCAGCCATCTAGGGAAACCTACCAAACCCACACATTTCTGAAAAGTAGACACCCTGGGAAGTTCAATGAGGTATGGCTTGCGTGGATCCCCCAACGTTTTCCTCCCCAGAATGCCATGTAAACCTCACATTTAACTGAAAAAACCACATTTCCACATATTTTTGTGTGGAATCACCGTGCCGGCACACATGTCCTACCACCCAGCGTTCCGCTTGTTCTCCCGAGTAAAATGATACCTCACTTGTGTAGGTGGGTTAAAGGCCTGTGGCTAGGAAGAGCCCAAAACATAGGGATTTAGAGTATAGCACCGAGAATTCTAAGCGCTACATTTTTTTTAAAATGCGTTTTTAGCCAATTCTGCTTTGGACACCCACACAAGTGAGGTATCATTTTACTCGGGAGAACAAGGGGAACACTGGGTGGTAGGACATTTGTGCCGGCACGGTGATTCCACACAAAAATATGTGGAAAATGTGGGTTTTTCAGCTAAATTTGCATGGCATTCTGGGTAGGAAAACGTTGGGGGATCCACGCAAGCCATACCTCATTGGACTCCCCAGAGTGTCTAGTTTTCAGAAATGTTTGGGTTTGGTACTTTCCCAAGATGGCCGAGGAGCCCGGGGCCAAAATCTCAGGTGCCCCCCCCAAAACCATGTAGTTTTGCTGTAGGTAATTTTGAAGTCTCCACAGTACGATTTGGGCCATTTCCTGTTGCAGCCACTATGCCTACCCACACAAGTGAGGTACCATTTTTATCGGGAGACCTGGGGGAACGCTGGGTGGGAGGAAATTTGTGGATCCACGCACATTCCAGAACATTCCCACACAGAAATTTGAGAAAAAAGTGAATTTTTCGGCAAAAGTTTGAGGTTTGCAGGGGAGTCTGGGTAGGAGAATGATGGGGGACCCACGTAAGCCATACCTCGCTGGAATCCCCCGGGTGTCTACTTTCCAGAAATGTGTGGGTTTGGTAGGTTTCCCTAGATGGCTGCCGAGCCCCGGGCCAAAAACTCATGGGACCCCCCATGCAAAACCAGGTTGGTTTGTGGTAGGTAAATTTGATGTCGCCTCAATAGGTTTTGGGCCCTTGCCTGTCGCGGGTCCTTCACCCACCCATGCAAGTGAGGTACCATTTTTATCGGGAGACCTGGGGGAACGCTGGGTGGGAGGAAATTTGTGTCAGCCCGGTGATGCCTCAACTTTCCCACACACACATGTGTGAACAAAGTGATTTTTTCAGCAAAATTTCAGATTTGCAGGGGATTCTGGGTAAGAAAACGTGGGGGATCCACGAAAGCCATACCTCCCTGAAAGCCCCCGGGTGTCTAGTTTTCAGAAATGTGTGGGTTTGGTAGGTTTCCCTAGTTGGCCGCCGTGCACGGGGCCAAAAACCCAGGTGACCCCCCTTGCAAAACCAAATCGTTTTGACATAATTAGTTGTTTATTTCTGCAGCGTGAGAATTTTGGCACAATATTGCAAGGAAAATCTGACAGACATTTTGAGGTTTGCAGGACATTGTGGATAAAATAACTTGTTGGAATTCACAAGAGAGACATCACCATGTACTCCCATGGGTTTACGTCATTATCTACAGTTGGTAGGTTATTCTTAGATGGAATGTACACCTTGGCAGAGAGACTAAAAAGACAAAGATTCCTGCACAGCCATCTATTCCTCAAACACACACACATACTGGTTGGATTTGGCACGAGGGCGAGTGATGGTTCAGTATATATAATTTTTATTAACAAGAGATTTCACAAAAATTAAATGCACTGTCAATAATTAAATGGACAAAAAACCGAACCAGTGACTCGCAGCTCGTGAGCTGTAAAGCCACGTCAAGGCCCCAACCGCTTTACAGGCCATTCACACACCTTTCATACATGATACACACAAGACCATTCACACCACCAGGCACAAAACCAACACATCACAACATTCACAAAAAAGGGACAAGGTACACCCTGCTTCAGAAAGACAAAAAAAACATATATTACTGCACAGCCATCTAATCCTCAAGCACACACACATACTGGTTGGATTTGGCACGAGGGTGAGTGATGGTTCAGTATATACAATTGTATTAGCAAGTGATTTCACAAAAATGAAATGCACTGTTAATAATTGAAAGGACGAGAAACTGAACCATTGACTCACAGCTCGTGAGCTGTAAAGCCACGACAAGGCACCAACCTCTTTACAGGCCATTCATACACCTTTCATACGTGTGACACATACAAAACATTCACACCGCCAGCCGCGGGCCCATCACATTACAACACTCAGACCCGCAGACAGCGCCATTCAAGGGCCCATCACTTTCACACGCCCACATTCCTGACACAGCAACTACACAAACTGATGGTTTGCATGGAGTGGCGCTCAGCTAGCAGTGTGTGTAGTGACCAACAGCAAGTCACTACTCGCACACCGCCAGCCGAGCGCCAGCCCATGCACACCGCCAGCCAACCGCCAGTCCACGAACACCGCCAGCCAAGCGCCAGTCCAGGCACACCACCAGCCAAGCACCAGTCCAGGCACACCGCCAGCCAAGCGCCAGTCCACGCACACCGCCAGCCAACCACCAGTCCACGCACACCACCAGCCAAGCGCCAGTCCAGGCACACCGCCAGCCAAGCGCAAGTCCAGGCACACCGCCAGCCAAGCGCCAGTCCACGCACACCGCCAGCCAAGCGCCAGTCCACGCACACCGCCGGCCAAGCACCAGTCCACGCACACCACCAGCCAAGCGCCAGTCCACGCACACCACCAGCCAAGCGCCACTCCACGCACACCGCCAGCCAAGCGCTGGCCTACACACACCGCCATCACATTTAGGATTTTTTTATACAAAAAAAAACACACACAAATTGCAAATAGATACAAATCTACTAACACAAAATCTGAAACTAAATACATTGCACTAATGCCAACCTTGAAACAGAATACATTTTTTACACAATACAGACCAGGCAGTTCACTTTACCACTCATGGATGCTCCCAAAAATTATTTTGCGTGTGGTACGCTCTAAAACAAGCAGGCACACACAGCCCAGGGTTAGAAGGACACTCGGGGCAGAAAAGACGAGTCTCCTTCCGCAAACCTCTTCGCCAACAGACTCTACATCTCCTAGTGGGAAAGTCTTTTGAAGATGTGGGAGGAATGTAATCAGGAAAGTGGCAATCTTTCAATCGAGCCACATCCTCCACCACTCCAACTCTAGGAACACTTGCCTGTTCCACTAAAACAAGGCTGCCTATTACAGACTCTTGAAACTGAGCAAAAGTCATCTTTGACTCAGGACAAGAATCCTTGAACACAACAAAAGCATTAAAGGTTGCCAAGTGGAAAAGATGGATAGCCAACTTCTTATACCAAATGTAAGCCTTACGAAGAGCAGTATAAGGTTCCAACCTCCGATCTACTCTGTCAACACCGCCCATGTGCCTATTATAGTCTAAAATGCACACAGGTTTGCGCACTTCAGCAACCTGACCCCAAACAGTCACAGGTGCAGTGCTTTCATCATGGATGGTAGTCAGCATGTAGACATCTCTCCTGTCTGAAAACTTCACAGCTAGAAGCTCCTCGCAACGCAACGCACTGCACTGTCCCCGCACAAGCTTTTGACAAACAAGTTCTTTTGGGAAACCTTTACGGTTCCATCGGATTGTGCCACAAGCAATAGTGCCCACTTAGGCCAATTCCCTGAACAACCGCACACCAGTGTAGAAGTTATCTACATATAAATGGTGGCCTTTGTTAAATAATCCTCTACCAAGCTCCCACACAATTTTCTCAGTCACCCCAAAAGTGGACGGACAACCAGGGGGCATAATGTTGGATTCCTTACCGGTGTACACCCTGAAATTAGAGACATATCCAGTCCCACTGTCACACAGCATATACAGCTTAATTCCATAGCGTGCCCTCTTACTAGAAATGTATTGCCTAAAAACCAAGCGCCCCTTGAACAACACCAAAGACTCATCCACTGCTATTTCTTTTCCTGGAACATAGATCTCAGAAAATCGATCAACAAAGTGATCAAGGACAGGCCGAATCTTAAAAAGACGGTCACAATCAGGGTGATCTCGTGGCAACGCTAAACCATTATCGACAAAATGCAGCATCTGAAGCAGAAGCAAATACCTATCACGACTCATGACTGCCTGAAATATAGCCGTTGCCATCAAGGGACTAGTAGACCAATATGAAGACATTGATGGCTTCCTTAGCAAGCCCATCAAAAAAGTTAATCCCAAGAACTTCTTCATCTCTGCAAGATTTGTGGGAGTCCACCGGGTAGCTCTAGAATAGGGCTTAAGGCTGGCACTGTTGTCCCTCAAAAACTGTTCGGCATACAAAAACAATCTCTGCCAAAAACACATCGTCCATAAACAACTGAAAAAAATTTATCGGCAAAAAGTTCTCAGTATTCACTCTACACCCTGGAACACCAGTAAAGTCTGGCAATGCCGACTGCACCATGCCAGGGGCAACCCAGAGGTCAGCACTTTCAACAGGAAGCCTTGCAGCCCCAGCCTGCAGCCCAGATGCCTCTTGCCACACTACACCAACGGGAAGCCTTGCAGCCCCAGATGCCTCTTGCCGCACTACACCAACGGGAAGCCTTGCAGCCCCAGATGCCTCTTGCCGCACTACAGCAACGTGAAGCCTTGCAGCTGCACACTGCAGCCCAGATGCCTCTTGCCGCACTATCGGCACATCAATGTCCACTTCTAACACAGGCACTTCATCCGCACTGAGAGAAGCTTCATCATCCGATGATTCCACGTGGAGAGAAAACTCACTGCCTGAATCATCCCCTCCCACCTCTGCCTCAGAATCAGAGTCAGTCTCTGAACCACGGTCAGAGGAACACTCAAAAAGCATACCAACAACCTGCTGAGCAGTAATCCTGCGGCTAGCCATTATCCTTACTAAGAAAGGAGACTGCACAAACAAGTCAACAACAACCAACACTGTGCAAAATAAGTAGTAAACAAAGTGTGGCTTTAGCACAAAGATCTATATACTCAAAAACAATATAACTCTTACCAAAGATAGCTACACTCACCAGCACCTACTGTGCAGAGACTCAGCAAAAATCAACGATATCCCACTAGAAAGAAAAAACAAAACCAATTACTCATAAGACAACAAAGTACACATCAAGCACTAATGCAAAAAAGATTTTGACACACTAAACACAGAAGCCAAACATACTGCTATTACCACACCATTTGCAAAAAACACATTCATGTAGGGAAATTAATCTAATTTACAGTAAATAGTACGAAATAAATTTGCTTACCAAGCACATGCAACAACACAAGCTACAAAACCAGCAGTAACAAAACCGCAACCTGGAACAGTGTAAACAGCAAAAGCCTTGAACTAGAATAAAATAGAGAAATAAAAAAATTACTATTACCTTTCACAAACAATATGACAATTAAAATTATAACACACAATGTCGCTACCCAAATGATCATTCGGCCACATGGGCCTTCAAATAGGGCTGAGAAAAATGGGGATTAGGTGAGGTTTTCCACCAAGCCAATCTATCTCCCAGGTGGGGCAGAAAACAGACAGATATTTGTTGCCCCCTGGAAAAAAAAATAGATCCCTGGTGCCTACTGGGGATTTCTGCCCCCCCCCTCCCACCCGGGGGCAGTAAGGACAAAAAAAAGACCGACTGCCACCAAGGGGGGCGGGCAGAAAAACATCAACAAAAAATGCTCCCCTTTGGTCGCTTCCATGTACATTTAAATGCCCCCAAATGGAAACCCTGGTGGCTAGTGGCGTTTTCTGCCCCCCTGGGGATAAAACGGCTGAAAAAACAGGCCGATTTGCCCCCAGGGGGGCAGAAAAACATTACAAAACATGCCCCCTTTAGGAAGCGACCCTTGCCCAAGGGGTCACTTCCATCAACAATAATGGCCCCCAGATTAATCCCTGGTGCCTAGTGGTGTTTTCTGCCCCCCCTTGGGGCAAAACAGCTGAAAAAATGGGCCGATTTGCCCCCAGGGGGGGCAGAAAAACATTCCTAATTACATGCCCCCTCTAGGAAGCGACCCTTGCCCAAGGGGTCGCTTCCATAAAAAAATAATGGCCACCAAAGTAATCCCTGGTGCCTAGTGGCGTTTTCTGCCCCCCCCCCCCGGGGGCAAAACGGATGAAAAAATGGGCCGATTTGCCCCCAGGGGAGGGCAGAAAAACATTCCTAAATAAATGCCTCCCAAGGAAGCGACCCTTGCCCAAGGGGTCGCTTCCATAAAAAAATAATGGCCCCCAAAGTAATCCCTGGTGCCTAGTGGCGTTTTCTGCCCCCCCTGGGGGCAAAACAGACCAAAAAAACGGGCCGATTTGCCCCCGGGGGGGCAGAAAGACATTCCAAAATAAATTCCCCCCTAGGAAGCGACCCTTGCCCAAGGGGTCGCTTCCATACACAAAAGAATGGCCCCCAAAGTAATCCCTGGTGCCTAGTGGCGTTTTCTGCCCCCCCTGGGGGCAAAACGGCCGAAAAAACGGGCCGATTTGCCCCCAGGGGGGGCAGAAGATATTCCAAAATAAATTACCCCCAAGGAAGCGACCCTTGCCCAAGGGGTCGCTTCCATTACTAAAGAAAACAAATCCCTGGTGCTAGTGGGGGCATTTCCGCTGCACGATCGCGACGCTGTGCGCGATCGTGAAGCAGAAATGCCCTGCAAGACATCAGGGGAGAGGAAAATCTCTTTCCTCTCCCCCGATGCCTCGATGCATTCCCTAAACCCCCCAGGAACGAGGAAACCTACCTTCTTCCTCGACGCTCAGGAAGCAAATGGCTTCCCGAGCGTCTGGGACTTCCTGATGACGTCAGCGTGCGCTGTGCGCGCTGACGTCATGGGATTCCCATGGGGGGGTCAGCGGAAACTCTTCCACTGCCATCCCCCTTTGTGGGGGCGAAATTGGACACCCGTGGCGCTCCCCCCGTGGGTGGGTCCCATGACGAGCTGGACTCGTCATGAGCACACGTCCACTGTGTGCCATGACGAGTCCAGCTCGTCATAAGCATGGAAAGGGTTAAGAGTTATTTTAAGTCTGTATATTGACTACTGTACGTTTAGCATGAGGCTGTATATCCAGTGTACTTTAAATGTGATGTTTCACATTTCTGTACTTCCAGAATTGTGCATGCGGCAGCTCTCATGTCCGTTGCACTTTAAAGTGTTGTCTGTTTTTGTGCTTTTAAGATTGTTCGCTTTTTGGTTTGTGCTATTTAGTGTGCGACTCCTATGTAAATGTCTTGTTGTACATAATTGGAAAGGGAAGACAGCGTAACAGGTGCATTTGCTTTTTTGCGCGTGTGCTGCAATGCTCCAGAAAGCATGCCTCCTTTGCACGGAGCGGAGGCAGCTGAAGTAACGCGCAGCTTGTTGTGGAGCTGTTGCCACAGTGCCCTGGCATGGCAGCCCCGGTGCATGCTGTGTGCACTCGTTGACCCTGAAGGAGGGCAGGGCACCCCCGTGCACACGCCATCTCCTCTCCTGCGTGTCTCAGCAACAGTGCCGGCGCGGGCAAGCCCGGGGAGTACCTGAGACTGCATACCTGCTGGAAGCGTGCAGAGCGAGCACATATTTGCAGGGGATTACACTGGCATATGGCAGTCGCGCGGTTAGGCTCGGTGTGCGATCAGGGCGCCAAGCGGCGCGCGGCCCGAGACCCCCATTCATTAAGCATGTCGCGTCTGTCAGCGCTGCGGGAAGAGCGCAGGTGCTGCAGGTGGCGGGAGCGTGCGTGGGAGCTGCCTTGGGTGCTGCGGCCCCTCTGCGAGTCACGGAGAGCTGTCAGTGTGTGTAGGACGAAACATGGAAATGGACCATGTGCCAACTTCACTTTGAAATGCATAAACAAGAAGAGGCACTTTAGGAGACGTGAAAAATATAATTATTACCTGGATAGTATAGGACCCGGACCCCCCAGGTTGTCCCCGGCCCCGCCCCCATCAGAACCCACAAATCAAGACTTGACGACCAGCGCTGTGGGTAAAGAGGCCATGTTTATTATAAACGAACACATAGAAACATGACAATATAACATCAATAATATTCAAATTTCATACAACATATATTTATCAACTTTGATCACTGAACGATATTTTATTTATGTTGATCATAACTTCATAATCTATCAGCAGACATGACAGAACTTAATTTATCGAGAAAGAATGTTCTCTATCGCTCCAGCACTAAGGGGCCTTCTGGCTCGCGTCCCCCAACCAACTGAGAACCACGCAAGGCGCAACCCACCTGCGTCCTTGAGAGGTGAGCCCCTGCCATCTGGTCCTTGTCCGCCACCTGAGGGGCCCACCCCTCCACCACCAGGCTGCCCATCGGGGCTCATAGGGAATAACCAGGGGCGGATGCCCCATGCCCTAGTTTGTAAACTGGGGCCCTTGCCCCCAGCCGGTGTCTCCATTTTCTCTGGGGTGAGCTTACCGTATCTTCCCCTCAGTGCTGGCCTAGGGAGTATGCAGGAGGACTCCCCTTAACAATGTAAGGCAATTTACGTGGCCTCCTTACCGCCACAAGGGCGACCAGGGCCAACCGCCCTTCGCCCTCCCCACCACCAGGCAACTCCTGAACCATCAAGTTCCATCAATCCCCAGGCTCGGAGCCATGTCGGATTCAAATGGCCGGATCTACCTGTCTGGGTCCCAGATACACATGTGCCCACCATTGCAGTGCACCATACGATCCCCATGCCTAATTTGTGGTGCATTACCAAGCAGGCCCCTGCCCCAGGCACCGCTAGGCCATACCGGCCTTCAAGGCACTTGGCCAAAACATTAAAAGGCACTTGACCGTAGTCCTGGCCCCGAATTTTGCCATGGCACTATGAGACCACGCTATCTTGAGAACGTCCTATCCCAGTCGGGCAAATCCAGACAACAGAGCCTCCCCCGCGGCTCTGTGTCCCAGCCCAAACCTATTATTACCTCCTAAATGTAGGATAACCAACTCTGGGGACTGCAGTCCCACATGGCACATGGAATCTTCCACCAGCTGTGAATGTGTGTGGTCTGAAGGTCCCCCAAGTCACTCACATGAAAGGGAGACACTCTCCCAGCCCCCCGCTTCACTCGGTAGCCCGAACTATGCTACGCACAACTACGCAAAATTATTTCACCTGAGGACAGATGCGCATGTACTCCCCAAGACAATCTACAGGCCCACTCTATCCCTTTAGGTCGATTCATGCTCCGCTACCGGTAGGGTCATGTCCGAACCTCCCCCTAGGAGTGAGCCTGTCTGCCTATCTCTCGGAGTCTATGAACTGCAGACCTCGCCAGTGCCCAGAGTCCCCCTACAATGCCACCGCGCATGCTGCGGAGAATAGGCAAGCCTGATAGAGTGCCACTCCCTAAGTGGAGGTTAGTCCATATGCATCCTGCCAAGGTCTTTCTCCCCCTGGAAGAATTGCCCTCATTTTGTATCCCCCAGGCTTGGCAAAGACCGGTCACCGCCCCTTTGGCTCCCTCATAAGATACCAGCTTGCATTGCGATCTCGCCCTATGCACTTTTTTTTGCCTGACTTTGGGGCGTGCTCGTAGCGAGGCCCGTACCAACTGTGATAGGGCCGGCATCCCATTCTCCTAAGAGATGTCGAGCCCAGACAATAACGCTCTGCCTATTCCAGTGGAACCCCACCTCTTGAACAGGTGAACCGCGTCTCCCCTTCTGCCACAATGGACCAGCGTGCCCCTCGACTTGAGCCCTCTAACTGGCCAGCAGCTGCCACCCTGCTCATTGGCTGACAGAGGGACCAACCATACGATGGACGGGCTACACCAGAGCATTCTCAGTGCCCTGCTACTCTAGAGGGAGCATTTCTAGCCCGGCCACGTTAATCAACTCGATCGATGGACCCATGACAGGGTGGGCCCGGAAATTACCAGAAACCGAAGAGATCGGGCTAACTGAAAGGAATTAAACACTGCTTAGATGAGCAAACCCTGGCATGCATGGCTTTCCCCAGGACAAGAGCGCCCCTGATACCCATTAAAGACAGGGACCTATCATGTTCCATGCCAGCCTGCATGCGTAAGATCCACATCGCACCCCTAGCACATGAGCGCTCAACACGGAGGGGAAATGCAGCATATGAAGATGGGACCCAGAGATGGAGTATGGGCTGAGAATCCCAAGGAAGAAGCTATCCCCGCTACCCCAAATGCCCCCCTCCCGACCTAGTGCATATCTGGAATGACCCCCTGACCCCATTGCGCTCTTCCTTCCTGCGTTTCCTCTCCACAGGCCAAATTGCTCTCCCAGAGCCGCTCACTCTTGATGATAGCTCTCATTGCCTTTACTACCCAATTGGTGGCCAGAGAAAAAGAGGTTGTTCCGCTGCCTGCATCATCTCTCCATGCAGTCAGGCAGCCCACCTTAATGTCTGTTTTGTAGGAACCCAAGGGGAGTAACCCAATACATCACCAAACCGTCAGTCCCGGACTGTGGATCATCATGAAAACCCCATTAGTCATTGCTGTCCACTCGCTTCTCCCCACCTAAGGTTCCTGCAGCCCATGCCTCTCACATACCCTCGACCCCCACTGTGACACCATGCGTCCCCACTGCACCCCTTCCCACTCGTGCCATGGACGCCACCGCGCTGCTGGTGGCACTGACCTCCCCGAAGACTAAATCACAGTGCACCCCTTTCAACCGTATGTAGAGCCCCACGCTCACCAACGTGGGCGGACCTCAAAGTGGCAACAAGGAACATGCCTCTAGGGGATCACTCTACGAGTTTCACTTCTGCGAATGTGACAGTCCTGAATATCTCACCAACACCAAACATTCCTCTTTGTTGGCCGCAGCCAAGGTGGCTACGTGGCAATCCCTCACCTTAGCAAATCAGGTGGATCCAAAACCTATGCTCGCACCGAGTGCGCCAACGATCGATAGGAAGCTAGGCACGCCCACCCTCAAGGTAAATCTTTGGGCCAACAACCCAGGGTGTGGAGTCTCCAAACCGCAATACAAGTGATGCCCTCCCTGAAAAACCACCGCTGCCGCCACTGTGCCGGAAATATTTTGTCAAGCCCCACCGAGGGAGTGGGGGGCAACGTAACATAACGACAGGCCCGTAGAACCAACAAGCGTGAGTACACAAGGCCGGAAATCCCACGAACTGTACACGGAAAACAAGCTGATTCATCCTATCCTGATCGTGCGCTGGAAGTGCATGTCCACATCCTTGTTCCACCAAGATTGGACTTTTTCAATACCTTCGTCCCCTTTGCAACGCTTTAAAAAGTGGGATACAAGCACAATACATCCACTAAATGCGGGCACTCAAGGTTCGTAACCCCCGTTTCTCCCATATACACAGTATTTCCGTCTAAACAACACTTGCCTTTTATAGAGGGGTACCACTACACATATCGGTGGCATTCATTCTCTACACACTAGAAGAATGAAAGAAATGAAACGCGAGTGAGTCCGATTAGATACAAACTTCTGGGCTGCAGGTGTACCCACATGTCAGCAACCAATGCATTAACCCACTGAGCCCGAATGAAAACAAGTCTATTGTCGACTCCAAATGCTGACTTCTCCATCCGAAGCCCGCACCCGGCTCCCCAGTGTCGCGGACAACTGAACTGCCCCTTACCTTGTATATCGTGATCACCGGGACCAGCATGCCCCCAGCTCCCGATCCCAGCCACCGGCCACCAACGGATACCACCACAATCCACCCCGCCTTCCACAAAGTGGGAAGCCGTGCTGCAACCACAGCTAACCAAACACCGAAGCAGCGCTATGTACGCATGTACACTCAGGTATACACTACTTGTCAAAGAAGGCCTCCGTCTTATCCCCTAGGAACAATTGTCCCGCACTCATCATTTGAGTGACTGACCTGAACTTAGACCAGGGACCCACATGAGTATCGCTGCTCCCGCAGCCAGATTAGACTGCTTGTAAACAAAGGTAATCCGATATCTCTAGGAAGCAGTGCTCATTACACGGCCATAAAAGCCATTCGCATTCGACTTCCCAGAAACCTTTCCACAATCGTACCCCTTGCAGCTCCTTTTCCCTTGCACATGCCTTGTATCTACTTTCCAAGCAGCCCGTCTTTGCTTTGCAAAAAATCCCATCCTGTTTACGAACAGTGTAGGACAGCATAAATCACTGTGATAGCGCGAGGCTTCAAAATGCATTAAGTGGGAAGATAAAACATCACTCCACGTCCCCCACCCTCGAGCCCGTTGGCGCCACCCCAGATGCGACCCATTCACCTACAACACTGTCCCCGCCGGACTCGACTGCCGTAACCCCCGACATGGACCCCATTTCACACAATGTTTGCGACCCTCTACCCCAGGCTGAGTTTGCCGCTGTGCACGTGCTAAAATCAATCTCCAGATGCTCCACGCGATGGTTATCGAATCCACACACCCTGACTATTAACCATGCTCAACTATGTATCACCCCTCGCAGTGGACACTAAATAGGCAGTAGAACCCGCATCGCATGACCTGTTAGATGGCCCCAATGCAAAACCCTAGGAACTCTCCTGGGAAGTGTCTGGACGGCCACTGCACCAAACATGGCTAGAGCAAAACTGCAAGAAGGCTCCTTAAAGCACACTACCAAGACCTTTCTCATGATCATCGACAGCTCCTCAGCGATCGTAATGCCGGATTCACAGATCCTGAGCCCAAATGTAACTCGGTCACTGCACCTTCCTGCGATGACTTCGCACCTCAGTCAGAGCGGACTGGTGCCAACAAGTACGCCAGCGTCGAAGGCACACACAGAATACCTGTGAGGTGCACAAGCCACTCCCGCCGGAGATGCTCCCCCTGAAGCACCTCCACAGCTAGGCCGCTTTCCTACTGCTGACCCTTCGGAGGTGAAGCCCAACTCACCCACGCTGCAACGTAGACCCCAATACCTTTAATCCCTGTCCAAGAGTGATAGAAACACCCTAGCTCAGAGGAGCTTACCTACAGACCTTTACCGCCGGGATGGAGAACAATTACCGCATTTATACCAACAGAAAATGAAGATTCCCGATGCGCAAACCGCTCGTCTCTCCGCCTACTCAAACAACTACAAAGGGGGGTGGGGAGGGGGTGTCCACCGCTCCCAACTAATACCCGACACAACCCGGTCCCCCCACGCGGAACAAAACAATACCGTCTATTCCCGGGGTAAACGACGACGACAAACGGGTCAGCCAGCCACCGCATGGAGCCTCCACCGAGCACCTCACTAGTACTGGGCGATGCGCCCACCAGCCCGTGTGGCTCCAAGGTCCTCAGTTCTAAAATTCACGAAGTCCCCTGCACGCGGGGCCGGCGCTGTAAGGAAGAGAGGGCGAGGGCCTGGGCAACATGCCCTAAATAGGCCCCCAGCCCTCTCCCCCCCTTACCGTCCCGGCCGGAAGTGATGTTACTTTGCCCCGGAAGTACTTCCCGCCGTCCGCGGCGACCAATGCTTCAGCCAGGAGCCACGAGGGCGTGGCCGGGATCCCGGGGCCCCGCGTCCTAATGGCGCGCTGCCTTATAGTACTGTAGAACCAAGAAAAGCCCACCTCAAGGAGGAGTGGGGGCTTGGCGGTGCGGGAATCACCCGAGTCTACTCTTACCCTCCTTATATAATAAAGTGGACCCGGAAACCTTTTTTTTTTTTTTTTTTTTTTTTTTATAATTTCTGTTTATTTGCATTTTACCAATTGTGCAACAACAACAAAACTTGCAGTACACAACGTTCCCACAAGTGCTTTGTTTTCCATACAGAATTACCACTTCTACACCCCGCATGGAGCCCTCTAGATCATTCGTTTGGGACATCTGTGTAAATCCTATACAATTACCTTGTCAAACAATACACCACTGCCTCAAATACATTCACCCGGCCGGTGTGTGACCCCACCTCGCAACCACCGCACCCTCCCGGCAACATCACAGGACCACGGCATCCCCTGACTGCAACCAGCTGACAAAGGGCTCCCAAATATCTCTAGGGCGCGACCTTGTCGGTAACAATTCCCAATATATCGCCAATTGTATCCTACAGTATGACACACTCGCTATCCATGCCTCGGTCGTGGGAGATGTAGTCGCCCCCCAATGTACGGCCACCTGTCTTTTTGCCATTACAAAGAGTATTGCGGGCAGTTTACGGAGTTTCGGCTGCACCATGTCCATGATACCCAGCAGCGCTATGCCAGGCTCGTGCGGGAAATTCAGTCCTGTAATGGTGTTTATGTGAGTGAATATCCGTATCCAGTAATTCGCTATCGGTCTACACCGCCATGCTAGATGGAGGAAGGTCGCCCTAGAGGCTCCGCACCTCCAACAACTGTCGTCCCCTCGGAGACCCATCCTTTGCAACTGTATGGGTGTGCGATAGATTCGATGAATATATTTGAAATGGATTAACCTGAGACGGTAATTCGGCGTCAGTCTCTCCATTTGTCTACAGCTAAGTTCCCACTGCTTGTCCGTAATGCCTATTCCCAGATCTTCCTCCCACGCCTTGCGAGAAGTCGGAACTATAATGGGATGCGTTTGCTGTATGCCTCTGTAAATGCGGGAGACAAGTTTCCGGCCCGAGGCTCCTGTTAGTATATTTTCCAGTACGTACAGCGTTGGCAGGGGCGCAGGAAATGTAGTGAAGTGTTTTTACATGAGGCTCTGATCTTGTAGTAGGTTAACATGTCTAGCGCCGAGGGTGGGGTGGGATCGCACATTTGTTGTATTGTAAGGAAGTTATCAGCAGGAAAGAGATCGCCTCCCCTGCGTATGTTGTGCAGGGACAGGCGCTGATGTGTGGTAGGCTCCAGAAGCGGGGGGAGGAGTGGATTGTTGGGAAGTGGCATGGACGGGGAATATAGTATGGACAACTGTGCCCTCCTGCGAAGGCCGTCCCAGGCCCATCTCAAAGTTTGTACGGTGTCAATTTCCCCACAAGGGCATTTATATGTGTGGAATAATGCTGTAGACAGTGGAAGGGGTGCGACTCTGTCGATCTCTATAGCAACATGCGGCTGGAATGGAGTAGGGTGCGCCCAGAAGTGCAGGAATTGCGCCTGTGCGCTTAGCGCATATAGAGCAAAGTCCAGTGCCGCCATGCCGCCCTGCGATTGCGGGAGCATGAGTACCTCCCAGGATATCCTGGGTTGCCTGCCCGCCCACACCAGCTCAATCATGAGTGATCTGAGTTTGTGAAAAAACTGCACTGTGAGTGGTAGGGGAATATTTGCAAATAGGTATAGAAGTTTAGGCAGTATAATCATCTTGCACACCGCAATTCGGCCTGCCAGGGAAAGGGGAGTGTCCTCCATCTCTTGACCCTTTCCTCGATCCAGTCTACCGCCCTGCCATAGTTTTCCATCCACAGTTCCTGCAGATTATTACTGAACCAAATGCCCAGATAGCGGACCGGGCCAGTCGCCCAGACCAATGGATACTCAGGGACGAAGGCCCGGGTGCCTGATGTGAGGGGCAGAATCACCGACTTGCCCCAATTTATATGTACCCCAGATAAGCCTCCATACCTCACAATCTCCCTTGTCATGGGGGATAAGTTTTCTGCGGGGTTCACCATGTATAAAATTATATCGTCCGCATACATCGACTCAGTGAGTGCCCTAGTTGTGAGTCCTATCCCCCTGTTTGCGTGATGTTGCCGCAGGCGGGCAGCAAGTGGCTCCGTTGCAATCGCAAATAATAGCGGCGATAGCGGACAGCCTTGTCTGGTGCCCCGTGTGATTTCTATAGGCTCCGAGATCAGTCCATTGACTTTGATCCGTGCAGTCGGCCTAGTGTAAAGGAGTTGGATCTGCCGGATAAACAGGGGCTCATGCCCAGACGACTGAGCAACGGGAACAGAAATCCCCACTCTAGGGAGTCAAACGCTTTTGTAGCGTCAAGGAGGGCCGCTATCGCAGGTACATGAGGGGCAAGATAATGTAGTAGTCCGAATAGAGTTCTCAGATTATGGGAAGTAGATCTTCCGGGCACAAAGCCCGCTTGGTCCCGACCTCACTATTAATGGCAGTAGAGGTTGGAGTCGATTTGCCAATAACTTGGCAAAGATTTTGGCATCTAAATTTATTAATGAAAGGGGTCTATAAGAATCGCAATGCTGAGGGTCTTTGTCCGGTTTTACGAGAGTGATAATAATGGCCTCACGCAGCGTGCCCGGGAGGACACCGTCTTGCAGTGCCTCCTGGTATACTGCCAGCAAGTAGGGGGATAGTAACTCTGAGTATTCTTTATAGAATTTGGCGGTGAGGCCGTCCGCACCTGGCGCCTTATCTGCTGGTAATGACCCGATCACCTGACGTATATCCTCAACCGTGAAGGGTAGATCAAGAGTATTCCCGATGCGTGCCACTGAACCACAGCAACTCTATAGTGTCAAAGTAGTCTGTGAGGACTGAAGCCGTGGGAGTCGACTGTGAGGTGTACAGCTGGGCGTAGAAGCCACGCATGGTTTCTAGAATATCCGTCGGGGAATGTACTAGTATGTCAGCCGGGGTATGTAGAGCCGTGATGAGTGCAGAGCCCCTAGGTTGACGCAGGAGATTCGCAAGTGTTTTTCCGGGCCTGTCTCCCTCTCCGTATCTCCTTGCGGTCGCGTATTTATGTAAGAATTTAACCTCCCTGTCTGCCTCTTCTTCGTATTCCGTGAGTTTGCTGCGGATTTGGCCCATAATTGTGGCAGTGGGTGTATGGAAATATTGGGTCTCTAAATTATGTAGCTCTGTCTCTAGTCTGCGTAAACTACCCCGGATATCCCTAAGTATGCCTGATTGCCCTGCTATGCAATGTCCACGGACAACTACTTTGAACGCCTCCCACAGTACCCCGACAGAATCGACGGTGCCAGCATTAAGGTCGAAGTAATCCTTAATCTTTGTGCGTAGCTCCTCCCTGAACGCCGCATCCAGAAGCGCATTTGATGGTAAACGCCACGTAAAGGGTGAAATGCAAGGTTTGGGCACCGTCAGTGACAGCGCTACCGGCGAGTGATCCGACAGAGTGCGAGCATGATGTGCCGTGTCCATAACCCATGAGTGGAGGTCTCGTGTGGTGAGCCAAAAGTCTAGCCGTGACCAGGCTTTGTGGTGCTGAGTGATGCATGTGCCCTCTCTGATTCCAGGGTGCATCACACGCCAGGAGTCAATTAGGCCATAATCGGCCATTAACCCCTTCAATATCAAAGCGGCCTGTGGGTGGTGTGAGCGTGATGTACCTTCCCTGTCTTGCTCAAGCGATAATACCGTGTTGAAGTCCCCCCCCACATGATTGCTGCGTCGCCCAGTGATTGCACTTGGTGCCAGATGTGTTGATAGAAGGCGGGGTCATCGATGTTCGGGCCATAGGTGTTTGCAATGAGCACTGTGCTGTGGAATAGTGTCCCCAATAACAGCAGATACCTCCCCTCTGGATCACTAATTACTTTGATCGTCCGCCATGGAATGCCCCTTCGGATAAAAATGGCCACCCCCTGGAATAATTGGAGTAGCATGAGGTGTGTACTTCGCACCATCTGGTGGAGGTTAGTCTAGTGCACGTGGTTTTTGTCAGGTGGGTCTCCTGCAGTAAGCAGATGTCCACCATGTGCCTCGCCAGGTAGGACTGTACCAGTCGTGTTTTTCTGTGATCGTTTATACCTCGGATGTTCCAAGTTATACAGGTCAATTTAGACATTGCAGGCGGACCTTAAGGGGGGTCCCCCGTCAGTGAACACTATACTTCGAGGCAGCTGCACCAGGTTATGCAGTGTGGCACCCTTCGTTCGGGCGGTACCAGACTCCGCGGGGGAGAAGACGCTCTGACACTGAAGACTATCCGGGAAATAGCGCGTTAAACAATGTGTTAATTTGGGACGTGATGTGCACTGCAACAAACTTACAACCAATGAAACAACAACCCCCCCCACCCACCCCCCTCCCACACCAACCCCCAAACAGGTTGTGGATACCCATAACATCCCATAGTGAACAGAAGCCCCAAGTGTTTAGGGCTGACGGGAATCATCCCAAGGGGGCGAGGATTCGCCGGCATTCTGCCCTGTCACGTTGCAGACAGGGTGGCCGAGTATGGTTATGTACCACCCAGAAGAACCTTTGAACATTTGACACTAAGAACACCTTGTATGGCGTTCCACATTGGGCCCCGACCACCAGCCCTGGAGAATGCCCCAACAGGTAAATACGTTAGTCATTGTCACTTAGCTGACTGTCCGGGGATGCTGCCGCCGCAGAGTCTTTCAGCTGTTGTTTCCGTGCTGCTTGTTTTGCAAATTTCAGGGCGGCACTAGCCTCCGTAAAGAACATGGGTTTGCCTGCCATCTGTACCCTCAGTTTTGCTGGATACAGCATGGCATATTTAGTGCCTGCTTTTTGGAACAGCTTTTTGGCGGGAATAAATTCACGGCGGGCAGCCTGAACAGCCTGCGTAAAATCCGGGTAGAAGGCGATGTTATTTCCTTGGTGTTGAATTTCCCCTTTTTCACGGGCCAACCGTAGCACAGCGTCCCTGTCTCTATAATTTAAGAGGCGGGCCAGTATAGGTCTCGGCTGTGCCCCAGGAGGGGGCCTGGGGCCCAGGGTGCGATGTGCTCTTTCCACTAGAAACATTTCAGACAGGCCGGAACCAAACAGGTCTCTCAGTAATTGTTCGATGTATTGTTCCATATTGGCAATATTTGATGATTCCGGAATGCCCGTGATGCGCACGTTATTCCTTCTCGACCTTGCTTCGAGGTCTTCATTGCGCGTTTTGATGACTTCCAGCACCTTGTCCATGCGGAGTAGTCGTTCATGCGTCTCCACTTGGCGGTCGTCGGAATCGGAAACCCTCGTCTCCAGTGTGTCAATGCGCGACTCGTGTTTGTCCACTCTTTGGGAGACGTGATCCATACGTAGTGCTAGGGAGTCTAGTTTGGAGTCTATGTCACGCAGGCTGACCTTGACCTCCCGCAGCATGGTTTTTATGTCCTCCTCCTGGTCCGGTTCAAGTTGCGTCTCCGGCACTACTGTGATCGGTGTTGACCCCATTTCTTGTAACCGCGTGGCGCGCCTTTCAAATGTGAGCTTGGCCTGTTTGTTGTCGGGTTTGCCCATGGCTGTGTCGTGGGAGCTGCTCGCGTGTTGAAAATGGGGCCTGTGGTCGACCTACGAGCGGTGTGGGGCACCCCGGAGAGCCCTCCCCTGGATGTCCTGTCAGCTTCAATGCGTTTGCCACGTACGCTATGGCGTCCCAGGCACTCCCTCGCGGGACGTTCTCGCAGTCTGACCTCAATGATCTGCGTTATTGCCAAGCTGAAGTCAACGTTAAGTGCTTTGTTTTTAGCGAGGGGTGACCTGAATTTTTTAGTGCTCCCGCCGCGGCTCAGCCGCGTGATATCTCCGTCTAGCTGCGACGTGCGGCCCATCTGGATCCCGCCGCGCCCCCTCCGCCCAACCGCGCCGCCGTGCGCTACTTGGGGCGCTGCAATTTTCCAGTGAGCCCGATGTGCCCAGGATTCAAGTACTGGAACTGTAATTGATATGCTGTGTGGGGCGACGCGGAGACCCACCGTCCGGACGCCCCACACGCAGCGATGTATTAGCCACGCACACTGTGGTGTCACAAGCTCCCCACTTGGTGGGAGATCATGTTGTTTGGTCAACAGGTGAGTCTGATGGTGCGCGCAGCTGCGGGAGGACCGCGCAGTCCGGCCCCGGTGTTCACCTTTGGTGCCGCCCCGCCACCAACGTATGCTGCCTCGCTAGCTACATGGAAAGTCCAGACCATCAGCGGCCCCCACCGCGGTCCCGCACCTGGAGTCCGCCTTCTGGTGTCGGCGTTCGGCGCGCTGGTTCACACTGCGTCTCCCCCACTAAACAATGACGCCGCCGCTATGCTCCTTTTGGGGCGCTGCTAGTGTTCAATGAGCTTGATGTTGCCAGGCAATTTCTGAGTCTTCTGCGTCCCTTGGCGTGGGGCGAGGAGCTTTCCTCTTCGTGTCTGGTGCAGAGCGTCGCAGCCGGGCGGGCGGGCGGGGGGGGGGCAGCGTGTTGATTGTATAGCGCTGAGAATCGCGGTTCCCCCTCTTTGGACTTGCAGGTCTTTAGGCCCGTGTTCAGATCCTCCGTACCCTTGTTTCAGCTGAGGATCCCGCCCCCCGCGCTGGGGCCTCCTGGCCCGCCGGCAGCCACCGGTCGCATCAGGGTTTACGCTCGGTGCTCAGGCGAGCCCCAGGCCGATTGCGTTGTCTGTGCACCTTGAATCTAGCGGGTTCCACAGCAGGATCCCCGGATCGCGTGCCACTCCTCCCGTGCCCCCGTCAATCCCACAGCTCCTCACCAGCACACACAGGAGTTCCAGTCAGCTGATCCTCTCGCCCGGAGTCGCCGCACAACCCCGGACCAAGGGTTCTTCCCGGTCCGACAACCGCCGGCAGGTCTCGCCTCCCACTGGAAGTGGCGCGCAACAGCGTATCCCGGCCGCGTTGATCCTCCGGCAGCGGCCCAGCTGGTCCGTGCAGCTGCTCCGTTACTCCGCTCGGCCTCCCCTCAGCCCAGGTCGCAGGACCACGAGGCGTCGTCACATGGCGTGATGCGGTTCTCGGATCCGTAGCGGGTATCAAATTGCTCCTCTTCGGGTTGGTAGTCTGTTTCCACCGATGGAACGGGTGGATGGGTGGCAGTAACACGGATAATTGGCGGATTATGTACCCGGCCAGCAGAGCCACTTCAGCAAGCGGCCATCTTGCTGCACGGCTCGGCCATGCCCCCCAGTGGACCCGGAAACCTTCGTCTGCAGAGAGAACCACCTTTATTACAATAGCCCGGGCTATGGAACAGAGTCCCAAGCTAGTCAGAGACAAAACCCAGGAGGCTGCTGCTTTACTCCACAGCGAACAAGCCTTATATACATTTTTATTCCACTCTTTTGGCATTCAGTCCATTGTTCAATCAGGGCGGTGTTTGTAGTTGATGACCTGATCAAGGCGGTGTTTGTAGTTGATGACCTGATCAAGGCTCGGCATTCAGACCATTGTTCAATCAGCTTGATCAAGACTCGGCATTCAGACCATTGTTCAATCAGCTTGATCAAGACTTGGCATTCAGACCATTGTTCAATCAGCTTGATCAAGGCTCGGTCAGTCAGACCATTGTCCAGATGACCTGATCACGGTGTCAAGGATGTTTACCAAGAAGGGAGCATGTAGGAAGGTGGAATCTGACTATATGGTTGCCCCCACTTTTTTTATGGTGTTTTGCTGGTTTATGACTTAGTTGGACTGGGATCCTGCTATTCAGGGCCCCAGTCTATCTGCTTTCTCTGTAAAAAGGTTTCCATGTGCCTTAGGCACATCTCTGATTGGAATCTGGAGTGCCCTTATAAGTCCCTAGTATATGGTATACTATGTACCAAGGGCATAGGTACCTCAGAGGCCTGCCAGGGGCTGCAGCATGTATTATGCCACCCCTGGAAGGCCATCCAAACTGACACCACAGGTCTGCTACTGCAGCCTGGGTAAGGTGGTGCATGCACCCCTTACTGTGATATAGGTTACCTATATCACTAAATACATACACACATATAAACCTATAAGTCACTCCTAAGGCAGGCCTTATCAATCCTAAAGGCAGAGTGCATGGTTCCTATGTGAGAGGGTGCCCCTGCATGAGCAGGGCCCCTCTGCAGCGTTCGGAGACCATCTCTGATGCTGTTTGTAGTGCAGCCTGACCATATACTCTTAAGCGCATTATATCCTCGCGGTAAAATGCTAACTTTGGAATGGCTGCACCTAAACATGTCGTGTTTGGTGTCAAACATCTTGGAATACTACCCCCCGCCAATCCTGGCGGCGGGGGTAGCATTCCACCCTTCTAGAGGGAAAGACATGTTAACTCTGGCTTACCCGGTAACTTCTTTCTGAAGCCCTGGCATCACAAAATGGATGCTGCTGCCACAGACACAAGTCTGGCCTCCTGCTGCTGGACGAAACTCCGGCAGGGGAGGCCTGGACAATAGGTTTCCTGTTGCAGGGAGGTGTGACCACCTCCCCAGACAGAGGATAATGTGTATTGGGGCTGGGTGGGTGCACTCTTAGAGTGCTTTGAAGTCCTGCACTGGGGGAGCAAAAGGCTCCTCTGTGCATATGCCAGTTCAAACCAGCTCAGGGGCTACCTGCCCCTGCTCTGGCGCGAAACTGGACAAAGGGAAGTGGGTGTAGCCACCCCTCCCTTGACCCTCCCATAGGTGGGGTCATAGAGTTAGTCCCTCCCTGTTTTACTGGTTAAAATGGGGAACCCTTGCCACAGCAAGATTAGATTATACCTGGACGAAACTCTGAAACAGAATCCTGGACCTTCGACGCTCTACTCACGATTAGAGGACTGAAGAATCTCCCTTGGGGTCAAGGAGTGACTCCCCTGCTTGGCAGGCACCAAAGAAGCATCTGTCCGGTTCGCATTACTGAAGCTCCGTCGGACGCCGAAGTCATCGCATCACCAGAGGTGGATTCTCAGACTTCCCCGAGGCTACCCTGAGTCCCCAGCAAAGCTGAGGCCCGTGGCTATCGTGGGTGACTTGAGACCGTGACCCCTGGACACCGAGCACACTTGCAAGTGCACCATCTTCTGGGTCTCCCAAGAAGTCGTGCTTTGGGCTCCGAGTAGCCCTAGCCTCCAGCACCACCTGCACCGAAGATCACTGGCCCCCACTCCACGAGTGTCCTGTAAGCCAGCTCCACGTGCGGCGTCACGAGGCTCCTTCGCGGTCGCTAGCCCGTTGGCTAGTAGCCCTTACCGAAGGCCAATCTTTTCTTTACTTGGCAGTCTGGTTGCTCCAGGCCTGCCCTCACTTACCCTTGCTGGGTGAGTTCCCCAGACCTTGCTGGTCTGCATCATCGACGATCTACATCTTCCTTGAGACTTGCCGTTGCCAAGGCCTGTTGGGTCCAATCTGGTCGCCGACACCTCTGCACTCGACAGACATCGAGCAACAGCCCGAATCCTGCTCCTGGTCGCCGACAACGCCTCCCGGACCTCGTGGCTGAAGAGTCAAGACGACCGTCAACGAACTTGAAGCACTCGACATCGGTGGGCATCTGTCCATCGCCCTCCTGGTCACTGGCTAGTGACCCAGACTCTGTCCCCTCTGCTTTCAGGTTCTTCAGAACTCCGATCCACTCTTGGATCCACCCGGACACTTTTCTCCTGGTCGCCAGCAGCACTTTGCAGCAGATCGCCATAAGAAACGACGACGAAACCCGACCCCGAAAGGCACCTATGCACCCGGCTTCCCTGGGTGAGGTAACACGAGTACTCCGGTGCTCCCGTGGGTAGAGACTCTTCAAAGTCCTAGATCTCAAAGGGTTTTGTCCTAGTCCTCTTTAAAGTGTCCCTTTCCTCTATTTTCCCGATCCCGACTTTCTCCATAGAAGTTAACGGCGTATCGCGGTTGTGTATTTACACTGCACGCGTCTCCCGTGGGTCCCCTGTGTCACTACCTTGGGTGGTTCCTTGTGGTCCAAGCACTTCTAGAGGCTCTAGGCCTAGTGTCTAGTTCAGTCGTGGTTCGCATACCACTTTATTGGTATATGGTTTGGTACGCCCCTAGGGCCCAAACGTGTATTTGTGCTATTACTGTGATTTAAGATCTTATAACCTATGTACTTTGAACTCTAGCCTCATAAAGAGACTAGAGGGGTGTGTTTAGTAATAAATACATATATTTTGAATATATACCTGGTGTGGTGCTCTTTCATTTGGTCACTCAAGAGATTATAGACTGGTAAAACAAGCTGCTTTACATTCCTTCAAGACTTAGCCTGAAGGCTGCTCTCCACAGCTACCACTAGGATAGCTTTCAATAAGGTTGTCTTTAACCTACCTACCATAAGAGTCGATTTGGACTGGTGCAAGGTGCCCACTATAATTAGTGGACAGCATATGCCAGGCCAACTTCTCACATTGGTGTGCAGCGTGTGGGATTCCAGCTTGCTATTGTTTTACCAGATAATCTCAATTGAATTGATCAACTGAAAACCACTAAAGGTACCTAAGGTACATATAATTTAAGCTTAGAATAACAGTAAGTTCTACTGAACTTAGAGTTGTGTGTTAAGGGATAGCACAACCCTTTCTACAACTCAAGAGAGTTTAGTAGGCCACACTAGAGTAGGTAGTGCATACACCACACCACACTAGTAATGTCTTTAAAAGCAGGATCCAGAGATGCCCTGCAGGAAGCCATTGAGCTTCCCCCTCCAAGTATGACACACTCCCATTCTTGGAACTGAGAGCTTTGTGTAACGTGAGGAAATTAAGGACAGGCCAAAGTCCCACCACCCAACACCTCCAGGAGTTGTTGGTGGCTTATGATCTTAGTAAGTCTTCAGAGACTGAAGGGGTAGGAGCAGAGGGTGGGCCAGCAGATGAGGAAGGGACCAGGGGTACCACTACCCCCAGCCCCCTCTGAAACTGACCAGGAGGGTGACAATGACCCTGACCTGGAGAACCCAATCCCTTCTGGGGAAGATGAAGATGAGGATCTAGAGAACCACACCTTTGTCCCCCCAGGAAGGATTATGAGTGTGCTCAGAAAGTCTAGGTCTCCTTCTCAGGAGTCTAACCACTCTGGCACCTCAATAGGGAGCTCTGTTTCTTCTCACAGGAGGGAATCCTCTCATGAGAGAAGAAAGAGACTGGTCCAGTATGAGGAAACTCAACTGGAGATCAGGAAGAAGCAATTGGCTTTAGATAGAGAATCCCTAGATCTCCTTAGAGAGAGAAGAAAGTGGGGACTAGAGTCCCATGGTGGCAGCAATATCCCTAGAGATAGGGAAAGGTCTTATGACCATAGAAACCTAAACAAGATTGTCCCTCCCTACCAGAGTGGGGATGACATCCACAAATGGATAACTGCACTGGAGAGGGCCTGTAAAGTTCAGAAGGTCCCCCAGAGGCAGTGGGCAGCAATCTTGTGGCTCTCCTTTGCAGACAAAGGTAGAGACAAGCTCCTCACTGTAAGAGAAGAGGATGCTGACAATTACACAGTCTTGAAGAGTGCTCTGATAGATGGGTTTGGCCTAACCACTGAACAGTATAGGTTGAAGTTCAGAGACACCCAAAAAGCTCAGACTCAAGACTGGGTTGATTTTGTAGATTGTGCTACAAAGGCTCTGGAAGGTTGGATACATGGCAACAAAGTGCATGACTTTTTAGGATTGTACAATTTGATTATGAGGGAGCAGATCCTTAATAATTGTCAAAACCAGCTTTTGCACCAGTATCTGGTGGACTCTGATCTGACCTCTCCCCAAGAATTGGGAAAGAAGGCAGACAAATGGGTCAGAACCAGGGTAAAAACTAGAAATCAGGGTGGTGACCAGAAGAAAGATTCTACTAAGTCCCAAGAGAAAGGTGGGGATAAATCTAAGGATAAGTCCCCTACAGGGCCCCAAAATTCCTCTTCTGGGGGTGGGTCCCAAACTCCTTCCTCTCCTGAAAAGAAACCATATTGCCATGTCTGTAAAAAGCCTGGGCACTGGAAAACTGATCCCAGTTGCCCCAGGATTGGCAATAAAGAAAATGTTCCTCCCACAACTACTACCACCCCTCCTGGTACTACCAGTAGTAATCCTCCAGTTGGGAGTAGTGCACCCAAAAAGTTAGGTGCTTTTGCAAGAGGAACAGAGGTGGGCCCTAGTTTAGACAGGGACCCCTCAACAGACTCCTCTGACTCTGATGGTGGTATAGGATTTGCCACCTTTACCATGGGTCCCATAGCATTGGGCAGGTACAGACTGGAGCCAATGACTAATGGTCAGAAAGCTGTGGCATTTAGGGACACAGGGGCTAGTGTCACCATGGTGGCAGGGAAACTAGTCCCCCTCACCAGCTTTTACCTGAGTTTAAATACCAGGTGACCAACATTGATGGTGTCAGAACAGATCACCCCATGGCCATAGTCAATCTCAGCTGGGAGGGGGTCACAGGCCCAAAAGAGTGGCAGTGTCCCCAACCCTACCTGTAGATTGCCTGATGGGCAATGATTTGGAAATTTCAGCCTGGGCTGAAGTTGAACACCAAACCCATCTTAGGATGTTGGGCGTCCCTGCAAAGGTTAGTGGGGCTGTGATGGCCACAGCCCCAGCTCAAGAATTTGGAGAGATGGAGCCTGAAAGAATGGCCCACTCTCCCCCAAAAGAGAGCACAAGGGTTGAAGAAAAGTCTTCTTCCCCACAGACAGTAGGTAAGGGTCAGCCTCCTCAGGGAACTGACCCTACCCCTAGTGAAGGAACTGCCACAGAGGTAGTCAGGCCTGGCCTGGCCACACCCCTGATGGCAGAGGACCCTTCCCAGGTGGTACCCAGTCTGGAGCAGGTAACCTGCCCCTCTCTACCCTGCCTCAGTCAGCCCAGGGCTGCAGAGGTCAGGGAGGTCAGTGGACCCCCGGGCCCCCTGTCCAGAGGAAGCCCCCATCAGCAGATTAGGGGCACCCAGTCTAGTAGCCCTAGCCAGGTGAAAATTCCTCTACACACTGAGGGATCCCCATACCTTTATGTAGGGACCTCCCCAGAAGGACTCTGGTAGGCAAGGGCAAACCTGGGACCAGAAGGTTCCAAACCTGCCATGTCCCTCCAGTGTTCCATCCAAAGGGACCCAACCCCCAGCTGTAGGCAGCCAAAGGTTGACCCTTAGAGCAAAGTGCAACTCAGTCATGGAAAGACAGGCATACATGGTGACCAGTGATCTGAGGAAGCTGAGGCCAACATTCCTAGGGCCTCACTTCCCTACTCAGACACCTCACCAGCCTTGTACTTTACCTAAGCACACCAGAGGTAGTGATTCCCCATGGTGGAGACCCTCTCATACCCTTAGGGTGAGGGATTGCTTAGTGGACCATAACATAGGGGGCAACCATGCTAGTGCAGGTGCTTCCTTATATGGCCACTTAGTCAATATAGGCTCAACTGGCCAAGGTTAGCCTTATCTCCTTTCGTTTGGGGGGGTTATGTAGGAAGGTGGAATCTGACTATATGGTTGCCCCCACTTTTTTTATGGTGTTTTGCTGGTTTATGACTTAGTTGGACTGGGATCCTGCTATTCAGGGCCCCAGTCTATCTGCTTTCTCTGTAAAAGGTTTCCATGTGCCTTAGGCACATCTCTGATTGGAATCTGGAGTGCCCTTATAAGTCCCTAGTATATGGTATACTATGTACCAAGGGCATAGGTACCTCAGAGGCCTGCCAGGGGCTGCAGCATGTATTATGCCACCCCTGGAAGGCCATCCAAACTGACACCACAGGTCTGCTACTGCAGCCTGGGTAAGGTGGTGCATGCACCCCTTACTGTGATATAGGTTACCTATATCACTAAATACATACACACATATAAACCTATAAGTCACTCCTAAGGCAGGCCTTATCAATCCTAAAGGCAGAGTGCATGGTTCCTATGTGAGAGGGTGCCCCTGCATGAGCAGGGCCCCTCTGCAGCGTTCGGAGACCATCTCTGATGCTGTTTGTAGTGCAGCCTGACCATATACTCTTAAGCGCATTATATCCTCGCGGTAAAATGCTAACTTTGGAATGGCTGCACCTAAACATGTCGTGTTTGGTGTCAAACATCTTGGAATACTACCCCCCGCCAATCCTGGCGGCGGGGGTAGCATTCCACCCTTCTAGAGGGAAAGACATGTTAACTCTGGCTTACCCGGTAACTTCTTTCTGAAGCCCTGGCATCACAAAATGGATGCTGCTGCCACAGACACAAGTCTGGCCTCCTGCTGCTGGACGAAACTCCGGCAGGGGAGGCCTGGACAATAGGTTTCCTGTTGCAGGGAGGTGTGACCACCTCCCCAGACAGAGGATAATGTGTATTGGGGCTGGGTGGGTGCACTCTTAGAGTGCTTTGAAGTCCTGCACTGGGGGAGCAAAAGGCTCCTCTGTGCATATGCCAGTTCAAACCAGCTCAGGGGCTACCTGCCCCTGCTCTGGCGTGAAACTGGACAAAGGGAAGTGGGTGTAGCCACCCCTCCCTTGACCCTCCCATAGGTGGGGTCATAGAGTTAGTCCCTCCCTGTTTTACTGGTTAAAATGGGGAACCCTTGCCACAGCAAGATTAGATTATACCTGGACGAAACTCTGAAACAGAATCCTGGACCTTCGACGCTCTACTCACGATTAGAGGACTGAAGAATCTCCCTTGGGGTCAAGGAGTGACTCCCCTGCTTGGCAGGCACCAAAGAAGCATCTGTCCGGTTCGCATTACTGAAGCTCCCGTTGGACGCCGAAGTCATCGCATCACCAGAGGTGGATTCTCAGACTTCCCCGAGGCTACCCTGAGTCCCCAGCAAAGATGAGGCCCGTGGCTATCGTGGGTGACTTGAGACCGTGACCCCTGGACACCGAGCACACTTGCAAGTGCACCATCTTCTGGGTCTCCCAAGAAGTCATGCTTTGGGCTCCGAGTAGCCCTAGCCTCCAGCACCACCTGCACCGAAGATCACTGGCCCCCACTCCACGAGTGTCCGGTAAGCCAGCTCCACGTGCGGCGTCACGAGGCTCCTTCGCGGTCGCTAGCCCGTTGGCTAGTAGCCCTTACCGAAGGCCAATCTTTTCTTTACTTGGCAGTCTGGTTGCTCCAGGCCTGCCCTCACTTACCCTTGCTGGGTGAGTTCCCCAGACCTTGCTGGTCTGCATCATCGACGATCTACATCTTCCTTGAGACTTGCCGTTGCCAAGGCCTGTTGGGTCCAATCTGGTCGCCGACACCTCTGCACTCGACAGACATCGAGCAACAGCCCGAATCCTGCTCCTGGTCGCCGACAACGCCTCCCGGACCTCGTGGCTGAAGAGTCAAGACGACCGTCAACGAACTTGAAGCACTCGACATCGGTGGGCATCTGTCCATCGCCCTCCTGGTCACTGGCTAGTGACCCAGACTCTGTCCCCTCTGCTTTCAGGTTCTTCAGAACTCCGATCCACTCTTGGATCCACCCGGACACTTTTCTCCTGGTCGCCAGCAGCACTTTGCAGCAGATCGCCATAAGAAACGACGACGAAACCCGACCCCGAAAGGCACCTATGCACCCGGCTTCCCTGGGTGAGGTAACACGAGTACTCCGGTGCTCCCGTGGGTAGAGACTCTTCAAAGTCCTAGATCTCAAAGGGTTTTGTCCTAGTCCTCTTTAAAGTGTCCCTTTCCTCTATTTTCCCGATCCCGACTTTCTCCATAGAAGTTAACGGCGTATCGCGGTTGTGTATTTACACTGCACGCGTCTCCCGTGGGTCCCCTGTGTCACTACCTTGGGTGGTTCCTTGTGGTCCAAGCACTTCTAGAGGCTCTAGGCCTAGTGTCTAGTTCAGTCGTGGTTCGCATACCACTTTATTGGTATATGGTTTGGTACGCCCCTAGGGCCCAAACGTGTATTTGTGCTATTACTGTGATTTAAGATCTTATAACCTATGTACTTCGAACTCTAGCCTCATAAAGAGACTAGAGGGGTGTGTTTAGTAATAAATACATATATTTTGAATATATACCTGGTGTGGTGCTCTTTCATTTGGTCACTCAAGAGATTATAGACTGGTAAAACAAGCTGCTTTACATTCCTTCAAGACTTAGCCTGAAGGCTGCTCTCCACAGCTACCACTAGGATAGCTTTCAATAAGGTTGTCTTTAACCTACCTACCATAAGAGTCGATTTGGACTGGTGCAAGGTGCCCACTATAATTAGTGGACAGCATATGCCAGGCCAACTTCTCACA